>JALIGW010000025.1:6505000-6675000 GCA_023053685.1 Diadophis punctatus similis
CATGGGGGCTGTGTTGAGCCATAGAGTGCCTAATGGCCGCGAAACCCCTATTGCATACTTTTCCAGGACACTTTCTAGTGCGGAACGCGACTATAGCCAGCTCGACCGTGAAGCCTTAGCTGCCGTCGCGGGAGTGAAGAGGTTTCATGAGTATCTCTTTGGGAGAGACTTTGAGCTGGTCACTGACCACAAGGGCTTATTGCAGGCGACAGGCCCACTCCGGCCTCTCTCTCTCCACAACTGACACGCTGGACTATTTTTTTAGCGCATATTCGTACAAACTGATCAATTGGCCTGGCAAGGCTATGGGGCATGCCGATGCCCTGAGCCGGTGCCCCCTGCCCGAACTCATGGATGACCCCACTCCGGGCGTCCCTGTCTTCCTAATTGACTGTGCTGGGCCGGGCCTGATCACTTTGTCCAACATCGCTGCCCAGATGTCCAAAGACTCTGTATTTTGGACTATTTTGAACTGGGTATGGAGGGGGTGGCCGCAAGGCCCGGTTAAACCTGAGTTCAGACCATACTTCCAAAGGCAACACAAAATATCAGCACAAGGGGGGTGCCTATTGTGGGGCGAATGCATCATTGTTCCTCCATCACTACGAGAGGAGATTCAAAGGGCATTGCATGAGGGGCACCCCGGGGTGGTCAGGATGAAAGCGTTGGCCCGGAGCTATGTGTGGTGGCCCAACATGGACAAACAGGAGGAAGAGTGGGTTGCTGGGTGCACTCCGTGCCAGGAGTCTAAGCCTGCCCCCCCTCAAATCCCCGGTGTACAAATGGGAACAACCCAGGGCCCCATGGTCACAAGTACATATTGATTTCGCCGGCCCATTTCATGGGCAAACATTTATGGTTGTTATTGATGCTTACTCAAAATGGCTTGAGATAATTCTTTTTTTAAAATTTTTTTTAATTAAATACACAAAACTATACAGCAATACAACACTGACATACAGAACAACAAATAAACATTTTGGGCTTTTCTGTTTAGCCCCTAACTCCAATAAGCTATCCTCGGAGTTTACATAATTTTAGTTAATTTTTTTTACCATAATAAACAACTATATCCGTATTATCTATATAGCCTTTTAAATCTATAGTTTTTACTTCTATTAAGATATATATAAATATACCGTGTTACATTTATTCCATAGGTACCAATATGAATTTTCGCACACTAATATATTATTCAGAGTTGACAGATATATTTTATGCATTCCTTCTTTTTCTTAACCAATCATAAAATTTGTTCCATATTATATAAAAATCTGATTCTTGTTTATCCTTTAATTCCTTTGTTAATTTGTCCATCTCAGCACAGTCCATTATCTTTTTAATTATGTCCTCCTCTGTAGGTGTTTTACTGTTTTTCCAGAACTGCACGTATATAATCCTAGCTGCCATTAGAATGTGAATAGTAATGTATTGGGTATCTTTATTAACTCTTGGTTCAATGATGCCTAACAAGAAAAACTCGGGTTTATTAGAAAATTCTTCCTGGGTTATTTCTTTAATCCACTTCCCTATAATGGCCCAATAACTCCTAGCTTTCTTACAGGTCCACCAGGTATGATAGTATGTGCCTATTTCTTTTTTACATTTCCAACATAAGGCAGATGAATTCTGCGAAATCTTTGCAATTCTTGTCGGTGAAAGGTGCCACCTATAAAACATCTTGCACTGGTTCTCCTTGAAAGCCACTGACATTGTCATCCACCAATTTGTCATCCAAATTTCTTCCCATTTATCTAAATCTATCGAATATCCAAAGTTTTTGGCCCAAGGCTTGAGATAATTCTAATGCCTTCCACTACCACCAATGCTGTTATTCGGGCACTCCGGAAATTGTTTGCCACCCATGGGCTGCCTGATACCATAGTCTCCGATAATGGCCCACAATTAACCGCAACCCCTTTTGAAGGGTTCTTGGTCGAATTAGGAATTAAGCATACCCTGGTCACTCCCTTTCACCCTAGTAGTAATGGCCAAGTTGAAAGCATGGTGCGGGCAGCTAAGGAAGCTTTGGGGCGGTTAGGGCCAGGAGACTGGCAAGCCCGAATCGATAAGTTCCTACTGGTGGAGCATATTACTCCTAGCACAGTCACTGGCAAAAGCCCAGCAGAGTTACTGATGGGCCGGAGACTCCGGTCCGTACTAGACAGGTTACACCCAAGTTATTCAAATCAAAAAGAGCAAAGCAGTCCCGTTCGAACCAGAACATTCCAAACCGACGACCCAGTATTTGCAAGAAACTTTGCAGAGGGTCCCTTGTGGCTACCTGGGGAAATCCTAGAAGTTACAGGCCCAAAATAATACATAGTATTGTTAACTGATGGTAGAAAACGGCGGCACCACATTGACCAACTGCGCAGCCACCATCCACTAAATGCTGATTGCCAGCAAAACCTTAACAATGATTTCCCTACAGCTAACACTAATCCGAGGGAACCAGAACACTTATCTGATGAGCCAGAGTCACCACCCATCGATGGCCAGGAACCGGTCCCCATAGAATCTCCAACTCCTCCCAGACCATTCCAGGAGGTTCCATAGGCCGAGTCAGAAATGAGAAACCCATCCTCTGCATCCAAAGCCAATGCCCAAACTGAACTGCGCAGGTCAACTAGGGTACCACAACACCCTGCCTATCTAAATGATTATGTATGCAAATGTGTTGGACTAGACCAAATGGGGAGGGGTGTTATGTATTGAGTTTGAATCTGAGGTTAAACTGGTTTACACCAAGATTGGAAAATGAAGAACGCTGATTGGTTGAACCAGCTGGCAGCCCTCTATTTAAGAGAGAGCTTCCAGGCTGGTTCCTTTGCTGGATCTGTGTTTCATACAATAAAGAGCTGTTAGTCACAATACTGTCTCCAGCCTCTTCAGCACCAGAACTTAACAACACCCATCTTGTCATTTTACTCTTTGCCTTCTCCCCACACTCGTCAGCAACTCACAACTTCCCCCCACACTCGTCAGCAACTCCTGAAACCAAGTCTGACTTCTTTTTATCAGGGATTGTGCTGCAGCTCTGGAGGGCAACCCTGAATGGAATAGAGCTGGAAGGGACCTTGGAGGTCTTTTAGTCCAACCCTCTGCTCAAGCAGGAGACCCTATCCAGGCCGGTCAAACTGGTAGCCTGTGGGCCGGATGCGCAGGCCACACCCACCCCGGCTCCGCAAAGGCAAAAAAGTCACAATACATCGTGATACGTCACGTGACGCGGTCGAGTTTGACACCTGTGCCCTATACCATTTCAGACAAGTGGCCATCCAGTCTCTTCTTAAAAACCTCCAGTGATGAAGCACCTACAACTTCTGAAGGCAAGCTTGTTCCACGGGATTAATTGTCCTCACTGTTAGGAAGTTTCTCCTTAGTTCCAGGTTGCTTCTCTCCTTGATAAGTTTCCATCCATTGTTTCTTGCCTTGCCTTGTGGTGCTTTGGAAGATAAATTGTCCCCCTCTTCTTTGTGGCAGCCCCTCAAATACTAGAACACTGCTATCATGTCACCCCTAATGTTTATTTTCTCTAGACTAGCCAAACCCAAATCCTGCAACCGTTCTTCATATGTTTTAGTCTCCAGCCTGGAACTTCCTGGGGAAAAAAAATATTGAAGACTTCCTTCCCCATTTCTTCCCTGGGAGACACAGAAAGAGACATGCGAAACGGTGAGGCTACAGGCTCTGGAGTGGGATGACCTAACAGAGGACAGGACACTCACTTCCCCCAGGGCATCCTGACGCTTATTTATTTATTTTATTTATTTATTATTTGTTCTTCTATGCCGCCCTACTCCCGAGGGACTCAGGGTGGCTTGGACTAGATCAGTGATGGCGAACCTTTTTTCCCTCGGGCGCCGAAAGCGCGTGCGTGCACGCTATCACGCACATGCGAGTGCCCACACCCATAATTCAATGCCCGGGGAAGGCGAAAACAGTCTCCTCCGCCCCTGCAGAGGTCCTCTGGAGGCCAGAAATTCCCCATTTCCTGAATTCCGGTGGGCCCTGTAGGCCCGTTTTTCGCCCTCCCCAGGCTCCAGAGGCTTTCCTGGAGCCTGGGGAGGGCAAAAATGCCCCCGCCCCCCGGAGGCCCTCCAGAAGCCTAAAATGCCCTCCCAGAGCCTCAGCGTGAGCCAAAAATCAGCTGGCCGGCACGCACATGCACTCTGGAGCTGAGCTAGGGCAACAGCTCATGTGCCGGTAGATATGGCTCCGGGTGCCACCTGTGGCACGCGTGCCATAGGTTCGCCATCACTGGACTAGATGATCTTCAAGGTACCAACTCCCACCCTTCAGGCTCTACAATTCTATCTCAAAGGGGAAAAAAAGGCAGCTGCTGACAGGAGCCATGTGGAATACAGGTAGTCCTCAACATACGACCACAATTAGGACCAGAATTTCTGTTGCAAAGCAAATCAGTTATACACCTGATTTCACAACCTTTCTGCCACCATTGCTAAGCAACTGTGAGCAGCTGTTGAGTGAATCATGCGGTTGTTGAGCGAATCCAGCTTCACCATTGATTTTGCTTGTTGGGAGCCACCTGGGAATGTTGCAAATGGCAATCACATGACACACACACACACCCTCCGGATGCTTCAACCATCATAAAATACATGCCGGTTGCCAAGCACCTGGATTTTGATCATGTGACTGCAGGGAGACTATGATGATTGTAAGTGTGAGGACTGGTTACTTTCTTCAGTGGGGTTGTCATTTCAGTGGGTAAATGAATGGTAAGTTGAGGACCCTCTGTTCCAAATACCTTTTAGCCTTTGAATTCAAAGCTCCACATGGTGCAGCAAGAGAAGAAATCAGAGGTTTTTTGGGGTGGGTGGGTGGGTGGGTGGAGTAGGTAGGTCCTGGCTAATGGAAGATGCCATTTGATTTGCTTAAAGAGAAGGCATTAAGCAAAGATAAAGAGTTTCCATGTCAAATCACCAGGTCTGCTCCCACTGGAATTCTTTATCCTTAACACCTACGGGCCGGGTACAATTCAACCGGGGAAGCTTTTTCCCATGGGTGTGTTTATATATCCAGTGAAGCTTACATGCTGCATTCCTGCATGTTGTGCTTGGTTAACGTAAGGCCGCCCGGACAACATCGAAAGAAAGGGATTAGAGCTTCCACGTTCCATCAGTGGCTCCATCTCAATGCTTTGACCTCTGATTTGGAACAGGAGACCCAGAAGGCTGTGCCTCGGAAACTCTTTTTCTGATAGAGCCCTACCGCCATCCTTTGTTGCATTTCTAGGTGCCCCTTCCCCCCCCCCAAGTTGCTGGCTGCAGAATACTCTTGGCCGTTCTCTCCAGTGGCTTCCATGCCTGGCACGCCACTGCAAATCAAGCGAAAGGGTCTCAGACCCCTGAGCCTTCTGACCTGTCACAATGGGTTTGCATCTCCGGATTGCTTTCTCGGTGTCAGCAAAAACTCAAGCTCCGGGAATGCAGTTGTTGGTTTTGCTCTAGCCAGCTGTGTGAATGCCAGGTGGGAAAAGCACAGAAGCAGCAGCACATGATTTCTGCAAGTACCATCCGGAGACACAGATACAGAGGCAAACAAAAGCCCTGTCAATCAAAGGTGCTGGGAGAAGCATTCGGGGATAGCCAAGGGAGGGGGTTGTGGTCCGAGCAGAACTGCTAGACAATATTTTCTCTGGTGTCAGCCCTGCTGGGATTCTTTTCTATAATCTTGCAATTCGGAGTTCCTTGCCAGTTTGAGAGCTAATACAGAAGACCTCTCTTGCAGGGAAGTTCATATCCCATAGTGCACTGTGATTGCTAAATTCACCTTTCACGCAAAGCTGCAAACTCCAGCGACTGCATTCATGCAATACCTGAGCCCAAATGAAGCACATTGCGTTTGGGGTTAGCATATTATATGTATGAGCTTCACAGTGAGGAACAGAAGGTTCTTGGGAAGAGGTCAACATGGTGGGAATGACCACTTATAGCTGATATGCTCTGGGCCAGGTTAATTTCCTCCTATAAACCAGTTTTAGCACTACTCTTAAACACTCTGAACCAAAATCAGCCATCACATTGGATCATAGCATGTTATACAAAACCAGCTCATGGGATCAGTTTATGGTTCAATGTGTCATGAGCACCCAGAACCTTAGATTCATCAATTAAACATCTGAAAGGCTATGATTTCCCCACTGACTACTAAAGAACCTACTAAAATATGATGGCTTAGAAAAGTTTTTGAATTGTCCAGAGCTTTTTAGGCTACAAGGAGGAGGCAAAGAGAGAAAACTAAGCACATTATTGACGCTCCCAACTCTTCATGGAGACCTAACCCTAAGCCTAGATGGATTTGTCCATCAAGGGGCTTTTCAAATGTATTTTACCAGGAAATTTATTTATTTATTTATTTTATTTATTTGGTGTTCTTATATGCCGCCCAACTCCCGGAGGACTCCGGGCGGCGTACAACAGAAAAAATACAAGAAACCAATTTATAAATAAGCATTAAAACAGATATAAAAATTAAAACCGTAATATTAAAAACATCTAATAATGTAGATAAGGCTGGCTCAAAAAGGGGAAATCCCCTTGGGCAAATCCATCTAGGGTTAGGGTTAGGTCTCCATGAATTTGGAGAGCAAAATGGACTTTGCCAGAGGATTTGGTTGTTGTGGCCTGCTGGCTGCTGGCCCCTGCAGCAGCCGGATCAGAGGAGGCGGCGGCATGGGAGTCAGGATCAGCAACAAGGCAACCTGAGAGGGGGAAGAGGGAATGTAGCTGGCAGAAAGAGAGAGACAGAGGCGGAGCCTGGGCCGTCTGTCAGCCCTCAGATGGAGAGTCAACAGCCTCCAGGTCTGGAGGTGGCTGATGAGGAAGAGGAGGAACAGCTGGGTTCAGTGCCTGACACATGGATGCACAGAAGGCAGAGGAGAGGAGAGCAGTGGAAATCTGTGGGCCGATCCTTGGGAAAGAAGAGCCACCACTGTTAGTGAAGCCCCACCCTAGCTCTGGGGATAAAAGGCAGGGGGCAGAAATGAATAGATGTGGCAGACAACTATTCATCTCCCTTCTGGACGGACTTGTTAGCCTGCGTTGAAAGAGAAACTTTTTGCCCGGGGCTGCTGGCGCTCCTAATAAAGGAATCATTAATTTAAATACAGAAGGTTTGTCATGTTTGGGGAGCTGGGTCAGAACATTGGTGCACTTGATTATGCTTAGGAGGGCGCTGACTTGTAGAGCCTGGAATATCTACGTTTCCTAGTAAAATACCTGGGAAAATTCCCTTGGAGGGCAAATCCACCTAGGGTTATTGTTAGGTCAACATGAATTTGGACAGAAAAATGGTGATCGCCATTTTGTCCCCCAAGGGGATTTTCCCATGTATTTCCCCATGAAACGCAGCTAAGCCTGGTTCTAAAAGTGGAGCCCTCCTAAGCATAATCAAGCGCTCTGAATCCGTTGGCGGTGTCCATTTTGCTCTCTGAATTCATGGAGACCTAACCCTAACCCTAGGTCAGTGATGGCGAACCTTTTCAGCACTGAGTTGCACGGAAACGTTGCTCACTCGCTCGTCTGGACCACACTCCGGAAAAACCGAACTTCTGGGTTCTAGCAAGCATGCGCGCCTGATGATCAGCCGGCCAGCGCGCATGCGCCGGCCAGTTTTCGGCACTGCTGCGCGCGCAGAAGGACAACTGATTGTAGTGCACGCATGTGCGCCAGAAACTCGGAAGACAAACAGGCAAGGCCATGCGTGCTGGGTGACATGGCTTCACGTGCCACTTTGGGCACACGTGCCATAGGTTCGCCATCATGGCCCTAGGTCTTTTTGTCCCCCAATGGGATTTTACCAGAAAACGCAGATAAGGCTGTCTTGAAAATTCGGCTCCCTCCTAAGTATAATCAAGCACTCCGAATCTGTTGGCGGTGTCCATTTTGCTCTCTGAATTCACGCTAACCCTAAACCTAGGTGTATTTGCCCCCCAAAAGGGATTTTCCCATGTATTTTACCAGGAAACGTACATAAGCCATGCTCAAAAAGTCAGCACCCTCCAAAACATAATCAAGAGCTCAGAATCTGTTGGCGATATCCATTTTACGCTCCAAATTCATGGACACCTAACCCTAAACCTAGATGGACTTGCCCGCCCAAAAGGGATTTTTCCCATGTACTTTATGATGAAACGTAGATAAGCCATGCTCGAAAAGTATGAAGCATAATCAAGTACTCTAAATCCATTGGCAATGTCCACTTTGCTGTCCAAATTCAAGGAGTCCTATCCCTAACCCTAGGTGGATTTCCCCTGCAAAGAGATTTTCCAATGTATTTTCCCCGGAAACGTAGATAAGGCTGACTCGAAAAGTTGGGTGCCCTCCTAAGTATAATCAGGCACTCCAAATCCATTGGCGATGTCCATTTTGCTCTCTGGATTCATGGAGACCTAACCCTAACCCTAGGTGGATTTGTTCCCCAATGAGATTTTCCCATTTATTGTACCAGGAAACATAGATAAGAGATGACTCGAAATGCTGGTGCCCTCCTAAGCATAATCAAGCGCTCTGAATCCGTTTGCAATGTCCATTTTGCTCTCTGAATTCATGGAGACCAAATGCTAATCCTAGGTGTATTCCCCCCCCCCAAAGTGATTTTATTTATTTATTTATTTATTTATTTATTTATTTATTTATTTATTTATTTATTTATTTATTTATTTATTTATTTATTTATTTATTTGTGAGACTTATATACCGCCTCATAGTGCAAGCACTCTCTAAGCGGTTTACACCATTAAGCAATGTATATTTATATTGCCCCCAACAATCTGGGTCCTCATTTTACCTACCTTGGAAGGATGGAAGGCTGAGTCAACCCTGAGCCTGTGAGATTTGAACAGCTGAACTGCTGATCACAGTCAGCTAAAGTGGCCTGCAGTACTGCACTCTAACTGCTGTGCCACCTTGGCTCTCTCATTTTCTCATGTATTTTACCCGAAAACTGTCTTGAAAGGTCAACACCATCCTAAGCATAATCATGCACTCCGAATCCATTATAAATGTCCATTTTGCTGTCTGAAGGAGGCTCTGGGAGGGCATTTTAGAAGGAGTTGAAGCTGCAGGAACACTTGGCGAGAGTGACCACGTAATACTAAAATTCACCATAAAGCAAACACAAATAACTGAACATAACAACACCTATATCCCAGACTTCAAAAAAGCCGACTTCAATAAACTCAGAGAAAACTTGGGGAAGTTCCCTTGGATGAAAGTACTAAAGGGTAAAACAACTCAAGAAGCCTGGGAGATCCTAAAAAACACGATCTTAAAAGCCCAGAACACCACAATACCGATGAGGAAGAAAAACAAGAAATCCAAAAGGAAACCAGCATGGCTAAACAAAGACCTCACCGATAAACTGAATGAAAAAAAAGATAAATACAAAAAATGGAAAGATGGGCACATAACCAAGGCAGAGTACCAACAGACAGCCAGAATCTGTAAAGAAAAAATCAGGACAGCAAAGGCCCAGAATGAACAAAGACTCGCAAAAAAAGTCAAAGACAACAAAAAAAGCTTCTTCCAACACATAAACAACAAGAAAAAAAATCAAAGAAACAGTTGGTCCACTAAGGAGAGAAGACGGCAAAGAAGTAACAGACAACACAGACAAAGCAGAGCTACTGAACACATTCTTCGCATCAGTCTTCACACAAAAGGAAACTGCAGCTCAACTACCCAGCAACACAAAAATAAAAAACAGATTCGAAGCAAGACTCAACCTAAGCAAAAATACAGTAAGAGATCACCTATCTGAACTTAATGAATACAAAGCACCAGGACCTGATGGATTACACCCCAGAGTCCTAAAAGAACTAGCAGAAGTCATTTCGGAACCACTGCACCACATCTTCCACAAATCCTGGAACACAGGGGAACTCCCCGAGGACTGGAAAAGAGCTGATGTGGTCCCCATCTACAAAAAAGGTAAAAAAACAGACCCAGGAAACTACAGACCAATCAGCCTAACATCAATACCTGGGAAAATACTGGAAAAAATAATTAAAAACCAGATCTCACATCATCTAGAAACAAACCAAGTAATAACCAACAGCCAACACGGATTTGTTAAGAACAAGTCATGCCAAACCAACCTCATTTCATTTTTCAACACTGTGACCAAATTAGTAGACCAGCGAAATGCAGTAGACATCATATACCTGGACTTCAGCAAAGCATTTGACAAAGTAGACCACAACCTACTTCTTCATAAGCTAGAAAAAAGCGGGATAGACAGCTACACAACCAGATGGATTAACAACTGGCTGACCAACCATACCCAACGAGTAGTCCTCAATGGCTCTAAGTCCACATGGAGAGAAGTAAGCAGTGGCGTACCACAAGGTTCCGTCCTAGGCCCAGTACTCTTTAATATCTTCATAAATGACCTAGATGAGGGAATAGCAGGAGAACTAACCAAATTTGCAGACGATACCAAGCTGGCGGGAGTAGCAAACACCCCAGAAGACAGACTCAAAATCCAGAGGGACCTTGACAGACTCGAACACTGGGCCCAAACCAATAAAATGAAATTTAACACGGAGAAAAGTAAAATTCTACACCTAGGTAAGAAGAATCAAAAATACACATACAAACTGGGTGAAACCACACTCAATAGCAGCGATTGCGAGAGGGATCTTGGAGTCTTGGTAGACAGCCAACTAAATATGAGCCAGCAGTGTGCAGCAGCAGCCAAAAAGGCCAACGCAGTCCTGAGCTGCATAAATAGAGGGATACAATCAAGGACCAGAGAGGTACTAGTACCACTCTATAAAGCCTTGGTCAGACCACACCTAGAGTACTGCATCCAGTTTTGGTCACCACACTACAAAAAAGACATTGAAACCCTAGAGAAAGTGCAGAAGAAAGCAACCAGGATGATAAAGGGTCTGGAAAATAAAACATACAAAGAGCGGTTGCAGGAACTGAGCTTGGCCAGTCTGGCGAAGAGAAGGACCAGGGGTGACATGATAGCAGTGTTCCAATACTTGAGGGGATGCCACAGAGAGGAGGGGAGCAGGCTGTTCTCTATAGCACCAGAAAGCCAAACAAGGAATAACGGATGGAAGCTGACCAAGGAGAGATTCAACCTGGAAGTGAGGAGAAACTTTCTGACGGTGAGAGCGATCAACCAGTGGAACAGCTTGCCAGCGGAGGTTGTGAGAGCCCCAACACTTGCAATCTTCAAGAGGAGACTGGACTGCCATCTGTCTCAAATGGTGTAGGAACTCCTGCTTGAGCAGGGGGTTGGACTAGATGACCTACAAGGTCCCTTCCAACTCTAATAATAAATCAAATAATCCTAAGTGTATTTGCCCCAATGGGATTTTTCCATGTATTTTACCACGATACCTAGATAAGGCTGTCTCGAAAATTTGGTGCCCTCCTAAGCATAATGAAGTACTCCAAATACGTTGGCGAGGTCCATTTTCCCCCTCAGAATTCATGGAGTCTTAACCGTAACCCTAAGTGAACTTTCCTGGTTTTTCCTGGTAAAATACATGGAAAAATCCCAATTGGGGGCTAATAGACCTAGGGTTAGGGTTAGGTCTCCATGAATTCGGAGAGCAAAATGGACATTGGCAAAGGATTTGGAATGCTTGATTATGCTTAGGAGGGTGCCAACTTTTCCAGTCAGCCTTATCTACTTTTCCTGGTAAAATACATGGGAAAATCTCATTGGGGAGGGAAATACACCTAGCTTAAGTGTCCATGAATTTGGAGCGCAAAATGGACATCACCAACAGATTCGGAGTTCTTCATTATGCTTAGGAGGTTCCCGACTTTTTTAGTTAGACTTATCTACCTTTCCTTGTAAAATACATGGGAAAATCCCATTGGCGGGGAAAATACACCTAGGATTAGAGTTAGGTCTCCATGAATTCAGAGAGTAAAATGGACATTGTCAACGAATTCGGAGTGCATCATTATCCTTAGGAGGGCGCCAAATTTTTGAGACAGCCTCATCTATATATCGTGGTAAAATACATTGGGAAATCCCCTTGGGGGGGGGAAATACACCTAGGGTATGGTTATGTGCAGTAGTGGGTTCTAAAACCCTTTACTACCGTTTTGCGTGTATGCTCGCATGCTCGTGCGATGCTTCAGCGCAGCCTCCCACCACTGGCACTACCAGTTCTAAGAACCGGTCCAAACTGGGAGCAACTCACCGCTGGTTATGTGTCCATGAATCTGGAGAGCAAAATGGTGTATTTGCCCTCCAATGGGATTTTCCCATGTATCTTTCCAGGAACAGTAGATAAGGCTGACTCGAAAAATTGACAACCTCCTAACAGAGGTGGGATTCACTTACCTTCCCTACCTTACCTTTCCATGAGCTGAGGTGGCGCAGCGGTTAGAGAGCAGTACTGCAGGCTACTTTAGCTGACTATGATCATTTGAGTTCAGCTGTTCAAATCTCACCGGCTCAGGGTTGACTCAGCCTTCCATCCTTCCGAGATAGGTAAAATGAGGACCCAGATTGTTGGGGGCAATGTAAATATATACATTGCTTAATGGTGTAAACCGCTTACAGAGTGCTTGCACTATGAGGCGGTATATAAATATCACTAATAAATAAATAAATATATTTTACCAGGAAATGTAGATAAGGAATGCTCAGAACGTCAGCACCCTCCTAAGCATAATGAAATACTCTGAATCCGTTGGCGATGGCCATTTTGCTGTCCAAATTCATGGAGACCTAACCCTAACCCTAGGTGTATTTGCCCACCAAGGGGATTTTCCCATGTATCTTTCCAGGAACAGTAGATAAGGCTGACTTGAAAAATTGACAACCTCCTAACAGAGGTAGGATTCACTTACCTTCCCTACCGGTGTGCAACTGTGAGCGCACGTGCGCGTGCACGCTCACTTCGCTTGCTTGCATCTTGTCTGTGCATGCGCAGAAGGCCGCGCGTTACGTCAGGATGGGTGGGCGGAGCTTCCCACAGTCGCTGCTACCCATTCGCGCGATCCGGAGAGAAACGGCTGCATAACACCACTTCTCCTAAGCATAATCAAGTCCTCCAAATTCGTTGGCGATGTCAATTTTGCTCAATAAATTTATGGAGACCTAACCCTAACACTAGGTGTATTTCCCCTCCAAGGGGATTTTCCCATGTATTTAACAGGAAATGGAGATAATGCTGACTCGAAAAGTCAGCACCCTCCTAAGCATAATCAAGCACTCTGAATCCGTTGGCGATGTCCATTTTGCTGTCCGAATTCATGATGACCTAACCCTAACCTTAGATTTATTTTACCTCCAAGTGGATTTTCCCATGTATTTTACCAGGAAACGTAGATAAGGCAGGCTCGAAATGTCAGCACCCTCCTACGCATAATCAAGCGCTCTGAATCCGTTGACAATGTCTATTTTGCCCTCTGAATTCATTGAAAACTAACGCTAACGCTAACCCTATGTGTATTTTCCTCTGAAGGGGATTTTCTCATGTATTTTACTAGGAAATGTAGATAAGGCTTACTCGAAAAGTCAGCACCCTCCTACGCATAATCAAGCGCTCTGAATCCATTGGCGATGCCAATTTTGCTCTCTAAATTAATGGAGACCCAAACCTAACCCTAGGGGCACTTTCATGGATTTTCCTGGTAAAATACATTGGAAAATCCCATTGGGGGGCAAATACACCTAGGGATAGGGTTAGGTCTGCATGAATTCGGAGAGCAAAATGGGATTTGTTTATTAAAATTACAAAGCTCTTAATTTGTTATCTGTATCAGTCTTTTCTTGAGAGTGAAACATCCTTGGTTTTAGTGCGCAGGAGGTCTTCGATCTCTATCTCAAGAGCTTTCTCAGCAGTAATAGATGGTGAAAGTTGATTAGACTTCCTAGACAGCCACTCGATGCCCCCAGTTACATGTTTCCAAATCTTCTTTCTGTCATCTACTGCCTAATGGGTTGTCTAGTTATTGTAAATCAAAATTTAGCTATCCTTTTAATTTCCCAGAATTAAAACAAGAGGAGATAATGTGTAGAAATGATCTTCTAGGTATCAACCTTAGTTGAGTGTTTGTATGGGTAGGTAATGTGAGCAATGTTAAAGAGGCCGTCTCCCATAGTTAAGTCAGAGAACATTGTTGGCCACAAAGCAAGTCAGTGTTGGCCACAAAGTTGGCCACAAAGCAAGTCACAAAGCAAATCACTTTCTGACAGTGAGAGCGATCAACCAGTGGAACAGCTTGCCTGCGGAGGTTGTGAGAGCTCCAACACTTGAGTCTTTCAAAGGGAGATTGGACTGCCATTTGTCCGAAATGGTGTAGGGATCCCTGCTTGAGCAGGGGGTTGGACTAGATGACCTACAAGGTCCCTTCCAGCTCTAATAATAAATCAAATCAATAATATACATCCCTGCGCCCTGATATTTTATATAGTTGCTACCCCAGCCCCTTACTCAGGTGGGGTTTTGTGAATGAGCTACAAAATAATCCATAAAAGCTGATCACATTGTAATGAATGTCTTGTTAGTTTTTCATGCCTCTTAATATGGCTATCTCTTTGGAAAATATATAGGGTGGGGAATTTACTGCTTGCCAGATTGTGCTGAACTGCAGTTCAAAATGTGCCTCCCTGTTGGCTGCGCTATCTAGGACCAATGGGAGCTACAGTTTGGAAACATGGAGAAAACCTCATAGTGCCAATGGAATTATCACTTGGAAGCAAAGACTGGAAATGCCATCCATACAAGGTTCCCTCAAGGAAAAATTTTCAGCTTAAACAAATTTCCTCAAGACTTCAGCGGTGAATTGTTGGCTTCAAAGGGGTCCTCCTCATTGTTATAACAGGATCTGTAGTCCTCCTGTAATCTTCTTTGTGGGTTGTGACCAGGTGAGGAAACATATAGTAAGAAAGGTATAGAAATTGGATTTATATTGCATCTTGCACATCAAACCCCTCCCAATCAGGGCACTCTGATCTGGTTCCTGCCATGCAGTTATGACATTGCAGTATTATCCCGTGATCACATTTGTGGCCTTCTTTTCTGGTTTCCTACAAGCAAAGTCAATGGAGAACACTTCTGGATCCAATTTCAGGTGCTGGTCATCACCCTTAAAGCCCTGCACATTAGAGGGCCAGATTACTTGGGGCTCAATCTATCTTTCTGCCCTTTCTACCAGAGCCAACAAAGTGGACATACTCCAGGTCTCCTCTATTAAACAGAGTCATCATGTGGGACTAAGGAGGGGTCACTAATGTTGCAGCCTCTTGCCTATGGGACAGGCTCATCCCTGAGATCTAGAAAGACCCATTCTCCTGGCCTTCCAGAAGGCTGCTAAGACTGGCTTTTTCTCATGCATAAGGGCCAGAATATTAGGGGAACCCAACTGATATGTGTTTGTTTTCTAGCATTGCTATATAGTGCCTCGCTTTTCTTTTTCTTTTCTTTTCTTTTTTTGCGTTAGATTATAATTGATTATGGGATTTGTGTAACTGGCTTTGTATGTATTGTTTGCTGCCCAGAATTATGTATTTAAGATGGCCAGCAATATTTTCTAAATAAATAAACTCCCAGAATTCAGGATGGACACTTCCCATGGCAGAAAGCATCCAGGTTGAGAAAGATGGCGCACACGCACACGCACGCACACACACACACACATACATATATATACATATATGCATCTATGTGTGTGTGTGTGTGTGTGTGTGTTTTCTGTCGAGTCACGTGGTATACCCAAATATGGGAGGGAGCATACTGCTCAGCTGATAAGGGAGGAGAACTTGTGGCTTAGAGGTTAAAAGCACTGCCTAACAAGGCAAACAGCCCAAGTTCGGTATATATATATATATATATACACATATACATACTGTATGGATATACCAATATATGGATATATGGATGTGTGTGTGTGTGTGTGTGTGTGTGTGTGTATAAAACTTTGTTTGGTTTTTGCTTAGTATACTAGAGATAGTCTCAATTAATGAAAGCAATTAGGATCATAATTTCTGGTCTCATTTTGTTTTACAGCCAACAACAGTCTCTGACTTGCCTATGGAAGGCATCCTCTTTAGCATTACATTACATTATATTACTTACCCATATGCACACTCAACTAAAGCTGATACCTGGAAGATCATAAATGTGATGTTTCGTGACCATGGTGTTTGGTGAAGGAAATTCCAGCATTTCCAGTTGCTGTCTTTAAGTGAATCACCACAGTTTGTTAAGTGAGTACAGTACGTCATGTGATTGCCATTTGCAACCTCCTGCCATCTTCCTGGTTGATTTTACTTCTATGAAGCCAACAAAGAACATACCAAATGCTGATCACATGACCATGGGATAATGCAACGTCACAATTCCAAGCCGGGCATCAAATGCCCAGATCATGATCATGTGACTGCAGGGATGTAAGTGCAAGGACCAGTTGTAAGTACCACTTGTTCAACACCATCATAAATTTGAACAGTTGCTGGATGAGTGTTAAATAAAGATCACCTGTATGCAAATTCAGCCATTGTGGGCTTTAATTCTCCCCCAAGCCAAGCTTGGTTCCTAACAATGAAGTATATCTATTCTTTAGCCAAACTATGGATCATTTTTTGCTCATTGGGAGACTTTTTTTTCCCAACTTCCCAGTCTAGCCTACAGCCTTGGGATCTCCTGGTAGTCTCTCATCCAATTTCTAATAATTTCTGACCCTGCTTTGTTTTTCTGAGATCACTCAAGAGTGGTCAGTTCTGCTTCCTGCTGCAATATATACCCAGAATCAATAGTCTTATATGTGAACAAAGCTATTGCAACTTGTTTCACAATCTGTTGTTTAGCAGAATATGTGACTAGGTTATTGGGAAGTAGTACTTCTCTTTAACATCCTCTCTGTACATCCATCCCCATTAACTCGGTCAAGGAATCGCTGCACGTCACGTGCAGTTATACTTGTACTTTTGAACTTGGGCAAGCTATTTTTCCATTCCTCTTTAGCTGATTAAGGATGGGACCCCACCCACACACCCCCATGTCAAGCTGCCCCTGGAATCATTGCAGTTCCTGCTCTGGTTACCACTTCCTCCTGCATCCATACACAATGCATGTCTCATCTCATTTCTTCTTCTGAGACATTTCTTCTTTTGAGAAGCCTTATTCTCAGGCCTAGCGGAGAGCATCCATCGAAATCTGGCCTTAAATACTCAAGTCCATTCTCTCATACACACCTCTGTCATTGCCATCTTGTGGGTCAAAGTAATAGACTCACCAGATAAGGACCGTATTTTTCAGAGTATAAGACGCACCTTAGTTTTGGGGGAGGAAAATAGGGGGAAAAATCTACCTACCAGGTATTCATCTGGCTAGCATCCTTAGTCTGTTCAGCTTCAGCACATTATTTTATCCCCTGGTTAGGGGTGAAAAAACCTTTTTCAGAGGGAGTAGGAATTAAAAAATGCTGGAAGCCGGTAAGATCTTTAGCACCTCCTTAGGGCTGGGGAAAAAGCTTCGGAAAAGCTACATTCAGAGTATAAGACGTACCCAAATTTACAGCCTCTTTTAGGGAGGAAAAAGGTGTGTCTTATACTCCGAAAAATATGGTATGTGCGTGAGGGGGAGAACCACAACCCCTCAATCACTTGATAGCCCCCAGTGTTTGCTCTTACTGCACCCCCAAATTATAGTTTCCTGCTATTTTGAAGTGGGTGGCTTAAAATAAACTGTGGGCTCAACATAGGTAAAATTATAAATAGTAAAGACACACACCCAAGCCAGCTGGGTGACTTTGGGCCAGTCACTCACTCTCAGACCAACCCACCTCACAGGATTGTTGGTTGTGGGGAAAATAGGAGGAGAGGAGGATGGAATATTATGCATATTCACTACATTGAGTTATTTATAACCTAAGAAAGTCGGAAAAAATCTAACAAACAAACTTGTCCTATTCACGGTGCAGAACCACCTTCTCTGAGAGAGAGAGAGAAAATGTTGGCCATTAAGAGATTGCCAATCTCTGAGAAGAAAAGCTGCAGTTAGCAAACTTTTAACATTAGAGAGATGTTTGCTAATTAGAGGGATACTCAAGATACAGTACTATATTTAGTTAACAGTAGTTAAAGGGCTGACAGGAGGAAAATTGAATGTCCACATTGCACACAAATATATTTTTATCTTTTTTTTTGTCAGGGCTGTGCTTTCTACATATGGAATTATGTATGTTTGTATAAATAACTCCAAACGCACACACCTTTCTAACTACAGTATATCGCATTCATATGAGTCATTGTGGGCCACTCAGACTTGGCAACGGAGCTTCCAATGAGCCAAAAGACAGAGGCCTTGGCTTATCATTATGCTTGATCTACGACAAATAAACTAAATCAGAATACATTTGTTCAGAGACCTAATTCAATGTATTTCAGTGTTAGTGTCTAGTTCTCGTGCACCGGGCAGTCTTTCATCTGGTGTCTGGGGATAATGGGAATTGTAATGTGACACATTTAGAGGTCAACAGGTTGAGAAGAATAAGGAGCAAGTCAATTAAATTAATTCCTCCCGTCTGTTCCTTGTTTCTGTGCCAAGTCAATGGTAGAAGCTTATGTCTAAAATAATAAGCATTAATTACATTCTAATTTAAAGTCCGCATGATGTCCCATTTACATTTTTCAAATATATCTCATCACAATGGGGGATAAGTATATAATTGAGTGATAACTAGTATATTGAAATATACCCAATGACAATCATTAAGTGTTGTACCTCATGATTCTTCACGAATGTGTTTTGTATTTTTATGTACACTGAGAGCATATGCACCAAAGACAAATTCCCAATCACACTTGGCCAATAAAGAATTCTATTCTATTCTATTCTATTCTATTCTATTCTATTCTATTCTATTCTATTCTATTCTATTCTATTCTATTCTATTCTATTCTATTCTATTCTATTCAGTGGTGGGTTCCTACAGGTGTGGTCCACTTTATAGCACCGGTAGCGGCCCGCTGGTGATGTCACAGTACCGGTGCAATCGGTTGCCAGTGCCTGGGCGCCAACATTTTTTTTTTAATTTTCTTCTGCGCATGCCCAGAAGCCGAGCTTCCGGCACTGCGCATGCGCTGCCTTCCTACCCCACAGTGAGTCCAAGCAGGGGAGGATGGCTGAGGGAGTGCGTGAGACGCTGAAAGAACGGGCGGCAGGAGCTATCTCCATTCCCCTCCCTTCAGCAGTCGGAGAAGCCACGAACGCGCGGTGATGATCCTAGGCATTTTCGCACATTTGAGGCTTCTCAAGTTGCTGAGGGGAGGGGGAATGGGAGGCAGGACCTATCTCAGTTCCCCTCCCTTCAGCAGTCCAAGAAGCCATGCCCACCCGATCACATGGCCGGCAAGCCACGCCCACCCGGTCACATGGCTGGCAAGCCACACCCACAAAATAAGCCATGCCCACAGAGTGGTAGTAAAAAAATTAGGAACCCGCCCCTGATTCTATTCTATTCTATTCTATTCTATTCTATTCTATTCTATTCTATTCTATTCTATTCTATTCTATTCTATTCTATTCTGTTACTTTGCTGTAAGTTTGAGAAGGTCAAATCAGCCAGTAGACATTTTAGGATGTATGAGAAATTGGTAGTAGGGACAAACTGGAGACAGAAAAGGAAAACTGGCACAATGTCAAATTTAAGCAAATCCTTTTAAATAAAAAGGCAAGAGAATCTCTCCTGGCTCAACTCTGAGAATTTTCTGAAACTGAAAAGCATCTCATAGGTACCCCAAATGTGCTTTTTTTTTCTTTCAAAAGGCAACTGGACTTTCTTTGTTTTTCTTTAAAGATGTTTCACTTCTTATCCAATAAACTTCTTCAGAATTGACTGAAGAATGAACTGAAGAAGCTTCTTGGATGAGAAGTGAAATGCCTTCAAGGAAAAACAAAGGAAGTCCAGTTGCCTTTTGGGGGGGAGGAAAAGCACTTTTGGGACAACCAGGACTTGGATGACTAAGAATCTCCATAGACATCCCATGAGGTATGCCTTCCTCTCAGTATTGAGGACAAATTCTCTTGTGCATCTATTTCAGGGGCGGGTTCCCAATTTTTTTAATACCTCTGTGGGCGTGGCTTATTTTGTGGGTGTGGCTTGCCAGCCATGTTACCGGGTTGGCATGACTTGCCAGCCATGTGACCGGGTGGGCGTGGCTTGCCGGTCATATATTAGTTATTTCAGAGAGATGTTACTCCTATTTTTGCTATTTTATGCCTTACATGAAAAGCTTTGCATACAAAGTGCATGTTACACCATGGCAACACAGCAACCTTTATATGCAGAAAATGCTATAGTTAAAAGACAAGCAAGTCTCATACAGCATTTTTGGTTTCAGTCATGGATTCCTTAGATGAAAATATTGAGGACTGTTAAAAGAACAGTATCTTTTAACAGTCCTCAATGTTTTCATCTAAAGAATAACAATATAAAACTGTAAAAAATTAACAGTATAAAAGGTTAAGCTTTCGGAAAACGCCCACTTTGGGAAGCTTTGGGCAAAAGCGAAGGAAAAGTGTCAAATGCAAGCTTCTTATTATTTTAAAGCGAAGGGACGGGGAAAGACTTAATTGTCAGGTTTCTGGGCATGCGCAGAAGAAATTTTTTTAAAAAAAATTAAAATTTTTTTTAAAAAATTAAATTTTTTTTTAAAAAAAATTAAATTTTTTTTTAAAAAAATGGCGCCCAGGCACCGGCAACCGACCGCACCGGTACTGTGACATCATCAGCGGGCCGCTACCGGTGCTATAGAGTGGACCGCACTGGTAGGAACCCACCACTGATCTATTTGATATGATACAGAGAGAAACTGAGCAGTTAAAAGGAAGTCTAAGAACAAGATGCCTATTTTGTTTTCCATGTGGAACAAGACCTTTTCTAAGAACAAGTTGCTTTTCTGTTTCCTATGTGAAAAGGTCAAGATTGTTTCCTTAAATTCCATCAGCAGTTCTGTATAACTCTCACTGCAAAACCAGAAAAGAGAAGCAAGAACTGAACACATCTGATGTCATGTCCTGGGGAAGCAACATTTGGAAAGGTACCAATTTTCATATAGCAGTGAACAGCAGCCTAAGGGTTTTAGCCCATTATCCTTCCCTCCTCGGTAAGCTGGAATGCATGTGTCTGATAAAAGGTCACCATTTTCTTCTTAAAGCAGATGTGATCATTCAACATGGGAGTACAAGGCTGGATTATAGAAGATACTAGTGGTAGCAGCTGAGGTGGAAGCTGTGTGGCAAATAATATCAGTATAATATCGCCACTATTTTTTTCCCTAATGTATCACCAGTTGAATCTCAGTCTCATGTCAATATTTGGTAAAGGAATAGCTTTATTTTTAAATATATGTATATATTTCTCAATTTCTCTGCAGGACTCCTGCTACAGTCTGCAATGTGGCTTCTTGAGGTCAAGTTGACAAACATTTGAGATAATTCAGTATATAACGTGAATTCACTGTATTTTTGTGTGTGCAATACATTCTTGGCTGAGGATTTTTGTAAATTTGGTAAGACTAATTTGAAGGATCTTTAATTTCAAACAGAAGGAATTTGTAAAGGTAGGGGGAACTATAATAATAAATCAAATAAGATATTTCACCACTAGTATAGAATTTAAATGTCAATTTGTAATATCCTGAATTCTTTAGTAATATCTTGAATATTAAAACCACAGAACAAGCTGTTAGATAAAGTGTTGCTTTCAGAGGTGGGCACATAATTTAACAACTGGTTTGCCCAGAATCGAAAATGTGAGCATGCGCGTGCACACGCTCGCTTTACTTGTGTGCACGCTTTGCGCACATGGCAATTTGCTCGCATGCACCATCCGTGCATGCATGCGGCATCAAAAAACACAGCGATATAGGATGGGCAGGCCCACCCGTACCCGCACTCGCACCCGCACCCGCACCTGCAGGTGCCAGGGGTGAAATCCTCCCGGTTCGCTCTTACCTGTCGGTCGCCGTAAACCCTTTGGAGCTGGTGGCGTTCGCGGCATGGGGCGGCCCCCGCCCGCTGCCCCCACCCGCCTGGACGCCACCATTTGAGTTCTTTTGCCCTCTGCGCATGCACAAAGCGTTCTGCATGCGCAGAGGGCAAAAGAAAGCAAATGGCGGCATCCAGGCGGGCGGGGGAAGCGGGCGGGGGCAGCCCTGCACCGCGAACGCCACCAGTTCCAAAAGCTCTGCGGCGACCGACAGATAAGAGCAAACCGGGAGGATTTCACCCCTGCACAGGTCGCAACTACCGGTTCACCCGAACTGGCTGAATCCCACTTGCTTTGAATAACAACAACAACAAAAAATCAGTAATACCTTTATGTCAGGCATTAGGAACCTCTAATCTTCTCCATGTTTTCAGCCCCAGACAGCACTATTAACAGCTCTGGATGATGGGATCTGAAACTCAGCAGCTAATGGGGAGCCACGATTTTTCCATTCCTTTACTCTGAGAAGTTGCTAAAGTGTCATTACATAGAAAGGCTTTTGAGTTTCTCAGAGTAGCTTTTTGGGCTAGCAAATACAAAGGACTGCAGAATAGAATGGAGAAGTTTCCAACTCTGTGGTTGTGGTTACACAAGGAGCGACAAGCTGCTATTAGCCCAGAAAGACAAATGGATCCCAATGGCACCAGACAGTGGGTTCCCTCCTGGGCCTAACAGTTTTATGGGAAAATTTTGGTTAGAATTGAAGCATAGTTGGAAAACTATAAACCATAACTCTATCTTTTTTCTTTCTTTTTGCACATTATGCCGTATGAGAGCATATTATTAATGTAGGCAGGCTTAATATTGCCACAGCAACATTGGATGATATTACAAAACTCTTTAGAATCTCGCTCAGGTTTTCACTAACAATAGTAACTGACAGTTACTAACTGTGTACAGTAGAGCAGTGTTTGACAACTTGAAGATGCGTAGAGTTCAATTTCCAGATTCTGGGAGTTGAAATCCACACATTTTAACGTTGCTGACCCCTGTTCAAAGTAAAAAGGGGGCAGTTTTTCCACTGAGGCAGATTGGAAAGGTGATGAGCCAGGAAATAAAACAGTAGAGGAAGCTATAAAGCTATAAAATAGCCTTAATTCAGGTGGGGTTTTTTTAAATCCATAAAATAAAATTTGACACATTGGTCATTAATGTGTATCATATCAAGAATTTAAATAATACAAACTACCATATATTATGCTAGTTTTAAGAATCTGATGCATTGGAACTGTAATCATAATGCATACTATACTGCACTTGAAGAACGTTTACATTAATATATATATTGCTAAAAAATGTTTTCTATGGAATGAAAAGTTTAATTTGAAAAACTAGGTAGATTTTTCAGAACGGCTCATAGAACATATCAAGAAACAGCTAATTTGCCAGCATATAAAACAGATTATTCCATCTCCTCCCCCCTCCCCTTACGGAGGCTTCATCTTAAAACCCGAAACTTTTATTGGTATAATGATGGAAAATAATCTACTGCCAAGAATCTTTTAATAAAAGTAGCCATTTTTCTTGAGCTTTCAAGGTGGTTTTTTTGTAGGGCTCCTAGCCTATGGAAATCTGGATGACCCAGGATCTGGAGCTTTGCAGCACAGATTTGGTAGCCCTTGTAAAGTAACACTACAGTATTGTAAATAGAACTGCCAGGTGTCCAAATACTATGGCAATGGAGCCAGGTGAGTGTTTTGATATCAGAGCAACACCTGCTTAGTACAAGTGGTTTCTTTGTGCTATTTATAGACTTAACCTTCTCCCTTACTTCATCTCCTGCTCATGATTGCGTAGGAACCACCAATGCCCACCTGCTAATAGCCTTGTCTTATCTAGGTCATCACCTGCAGAGGCGCTATTTTCTTCAGCCACTTTTGTGTTTGCTAAGACTAGAAAGCAAGTACATAAGTGGTACAAGAGGTGGGATCCTCTCTCTTGCTCCACCAGCCACCTACAATGCAAAACACCCCCAGAAGGGCTCCAAGCCAACCTGCTGATGGAAGCAGTAGAGGGGGCCCCCTTTGAGCAATGTTTTCAGTAATTAAGAGTGCCTTTGATTAATATTTCCAGTTCTTTGAAGTAACAAGCAAGAATGTGAAATTCTGATAAGGACCAGCCCAAACCAGATGAAGGCAAGGACTGTTCAAAAAGTTGAACTTTAGTAACTCTAAAACTAATTATAATGTGCAAAACTCACCCCCTGAATATTTTATTTATTTATTTATTTATTAGTGACATTTATATACCGCCTCACAGTGCAAGCACTCTCTAAGCGGTTTACACTAGTAAGCAATGTATTGCCCCCAACAATCTGGGTCCTCATATGCAATTGGGCATTAACAAGATCATGCGAAGAATATTATGGGATGCTAAGCAGGGGTGGGTTCTACTTACCTTCCCCACTGGTTTGCATCGCGATGTTTTGCGCGCGCATGTTTGCTCCACTTGCGCGCGCATGTATCCCCTCATGCAATTTGGCTTCCGCGCATGCTCAGTAGCAGGAATCAGCCCGAAACACAGCTGAGGAGCTGATCAGCTGTGCTTCGGGTGAAGAAATAAAGGTCAGTATTAACCTGGGGGCGGACAGGAGGACCCTTTTTCAAGCAGCGGAAGAGGAGAAACCATCCAAACAGGGAAAAATTCACAAAAAAATCACAAAAAAAGATGGAGGCATGCACATACCAGCACCGACAGTGACATCACCAGCAGGTCGCTACAGGTTTGGGTGATCCGGTCCGAACCAGGAGGAACTCACCTCTGATGCTATGAAATGTTACATAGTACATATCAAGCTACT
Source organism: Diadophis punctatus similis (assembly GCA_023053685.1). NCBI lineage: Eukaryota > Metazoa > Chordata > Lepidosauria > Squamata > Dipsadidae > Diadophis > Diadophis punctatus. The sequence continues at coordinate 6,529,808 of JALIGW010000025.1, forward strand.
GAGTCAAGGGTGGGTTCCTCCCGGTTCGGACCGGATCACCTGAACCAGTAGTGACCCGCTGGTGAGATCACTGTCGGTGCCGTTCCGTGCGTGCCGCCATCTCTTTTTTTTTTGGGAGAATTTTTCCCGTTCCGCGGCTTGAAAAAGAGCCCGCCCGCCCGCCTGCGGGTGAATGCTGAGTTTTATTTCTTTGCCCGAAGCACAGCTGATGAGCTCCTCAGCAGTGTTTCGGACTAATTCCTGCTTCTGAGCATGCGCGGAAGTGAAATCGTGTGATGGGATGCACGTGCATGCGCCAGCGGAGCGAGCGTGCGCGCGCGAAACTTCGTGATGCGAACCAGTGGCGAAGGTAAGTGGAACCCACCCCTGTACTGAGTGTGCTTATTAGATCACAGATGAGTCAAATGATGCTAACCAATGAAAGAACATATCCAAACCCAATATGTTTGAACTGTATATGAAATGGCCAAGCAACCCAACCTTTCTAAGGGGCCCTTCACCTTGTATCCATTGAGGGGGGGAGTCTCTTTTTATGCATAAAGAGATATTAATCTACCTTTCCAGTTTGGATCTATTTGGGCAAAGACACACCAGGTGAAGAATCTTAGTGACATTTACAGCTGGCGTGGCAGAGCCAGGTTTTGAGGCCCTTCAAGAAGGACCAGAGGATGGGGGTGGATCTTACCTCTGGGGGCACAATGTCCCGAAGGGCAGGGGCCATGGCAGAAAAGGTTCTTCTCCTGGAGCCTGCCATCAGTCAAAATTCCTTGGTTGCAGGCTGTGCAGCATGCCCCTTCTGCCAGTATTGAAATAAGATTCCCAATGGAAGAACCTTGCAGTGAGATGGGTGGCAAACAAATTTAATAAATAAATAAAATCTGAATGACATCACTTTTGTCAGGTGCATGTATGTGGTTGCCCTAAGCCCGTGATGGCGAACCTATGGCACGGGTGCCACAAGTGGCACACGGAGCCATATCGGTGGGCACGCGAGCTCAGGTCCGGCGTGCATGTGTGCACCAGCCGGCTGATTTTCGGGCCTTCTGGGCCACTGGGAGTCGGGAAACAGGCTGTTTCCAGCCTCCAGAGGGGGTGGGGAAGGCCATTTTTGCCCTCCCCAGGCTCCTAGAAAGGCTCTGGAGCCTGGGGAGAGTGAAAAATGGGCGTGCCATTGCATGCTGGGAGCAGGGGGGGTCATGCGTGTATGTGCGGGGGTGCATGGAATTATGAGTGTGGGCACGCACACACGTGATCCCCCGCATTCCCCCCCCTTTTGGCACGCGAACCAAAAAAGGTTCGCCATCACTGCCCTAAGCGCAGGGGCAGATATTCTCCAATAAAGGAGCAAAAGTTTCAAACTTTGAAGAGAGGGAAACAGCTATTTGGTCTGGCCAACCTTGAGGGGTTGGTCTGTACTCTCAAGCCCAGATATAATTGTTTCTGCTCAGAGAAGGCTGTTTGCATTCATATTCAGCCAGCAATGGGGTACCAGCAGCCTTCAGACAGTGAACTACAATTCCCAGCAGACTGAGGTTGCACAGTCGTCCATTCTTGGCCTGAAGTACTGAATCATCTCCCTGTAGGAATCAAGCTTCAGGTACTGGATTTTGCAGATTGGAGCTTAAACAGTCCTGACTTCAAGATGGGGAGGCTTGATCTGGTTTTTCTGTATCACCTGCATGCTGTTATGCCTGGCATTTCAGTCAATGGCCTCTGAAGCTATCTTTTAAATTTCCCGAAATGGAACCAAAGCAGGGTTGGGCTTCAAAAATGTTAGCAAGGGGTTCTCTGCCCGGTTGCTGGGTGGGCGTGGCCATGGTGGGTGTGGCCTAGTCGGCCTCCTGCATCATGGTTGGCGTGGGGGCGTTTTTGGCCTCCCTGGGCTCTGGAGGCTTTTCTCGAGCCTCCGGGAGGGCGAAAATGGCCTCCCCAGGCTCCAGAGGCCCTCTGGTGGCTGGAAACAGGCCTGTTTCGGGCCTTCCCGTCCAGTAGGTCCATTTTTAGCTCCCTCCCCGAGCCTCTGCGCGTGTCCTGCACTTACCTGCATCCAAAACAGGCTGCGTGGGGACTCCTGGGAGGGATGGGGTGGGCGGGGCCAGCCAGGAGTGGGATTTGGGGATTCTCCAAACTGCACAGAATCTTCTCCCGAACCCCTGCTAACCCACCCACCCCGCAGCCCACCCCTGCACCAAAGTTATTTTATAGAGAGGGCGCTTTATTAATGACTGTACAATGGCAGCGTCCATCCTCAGTTCTGCAAGGGGAAACTCTTGCAGCCATTTGCTCTCAGGAAAAGGGGCATCACCAGAGAGCATACTGTAGTTCCTCAAAACGGCTCTGCTGTTGCAGATCTCTCTTAATAAAAGCAGGTGGTCTGCAACTTTATCTTCAAGCTAGAGGCTGATGGGGATTAGGGTTCCCTCTCAGGAGAAAGACAAACTGCCTTCCAATACAGCATGATGTGTGGAACCTGTTAAGTTCTCATACTGAAGAGGCAAGATGTAAATGTAGGGACATAACAGAACCTGCCATGATGTTTCCCCCTTCCCCCATGCACTCCCCCCTCCATCACGCAGCTTAGCTAGGACAATACTTGTCAAAATCTTGAAAGCTCTACTTGCTGATATCTGGTCTTCGGGCAGTCGTTAGGTGCACAGCCACAAAGGCCTGAGGAAAAACGGGCTATCTTCCTTGGGCTAAGGTGGAAGATGGAATTGGAAAGGCAGTGGATTTGTAAACCTGGCTTATTCTCAGATGTATTGACTGAGATTAGTGGAAAAGGCTTTGCCAAGAGTTCTGAAACACCCAGCTAAGCATGTATTCCTCTGAACAAGCAAAACAGTTGGTCTCCGCTTGGCAGGTAACAGATGGGGTGGGGGGTGGGGGTCCTTTAAGTTAATTAGCACTAGGATACCACATAAGCCTCCTCAACCCCTGGTCTGCCAAACAGCCAATTAATTTGCTGCTTATTGGGTGCCCTTGGCCGAAAACAAGGACAAGAATCTTGCGTGAGCATGTCCGGTTTCTGAAGGTAGCTTTTTAAAAAAAATATGGCAAAACAGGTGGTTTTGGGGGTAACGACGTGCCAACCAAACGACTGTAATGGGAAGATGGTCTTTCTAGAGGACAGACCTATGCTAGAATTTCTCCTTCAAAAAGTTCCAGCTGCCCATTTTTTAAGGTGCTATCACCACCACCACTGCTGCTCACTTCCCCAAGGTAAAGTTTTAATTTACCTTTAAAAAGAGCCGTGGTGGCGCAGTGGTTAGAATGCAGTATTGCAAGCTAACTCTGCCACCTGCCAGGAGTTCGATCCTGATGGAGCTCAAGGTTGACTCAGCCTTCCATCCTTTCGAGGTCAGTAAAATGAGGACCCAGATTGTTGGGGGCAATAGGCTGACTCTGTAAACCGCTTAGAGAGCATTGTGAAGCGGTATATAAGTCTTATTGCTATTGCTAATTGGAGAAAAGAATCCCAACAGGCCACATTAATCTAGGAGGTTTTGCAAGAATGCAAATGGTTGAATCTTCTTCTAAGTCAGGGGTGTCAAACTTAAGGTGGTGCCGGCCTGGAAATAGCAAAGGACCAACCCGCAGTGCCTCTGGCAGTCAAAATGGGGCATAGGGGGGCTGCACACGCCCCCTCATGCCCCGTTTTCAGCCTGGACGGCCTCCTGCAGCACCCTGCTGGCCAAAATGGGGCACAGGGGAACCACACATGCTCCCCTGTGCCCCATTTTGGCTAGCAAAGTGCTGCAGGAGGCATCCATCCTGTCTCCCACCCCAGCCCGGCCTGCGGAGGAGAACTACAACGGTGATCCGGCCCCCAAATAAATCCAGTTTGACACCCCTGTTCTAAGTGCTGAGTAGGATGGCTTGGAAAAGGCAAAATCAGCAGCACAGACTTGTGACTAAGAATTCTTTTCAGTTTTGTAAATGATCCTCAACTTGCAACCATTCATTTAACAACCATTTGAAATTGCAATGGCACTGGGGGAAAAAATGACTTACAACTGATTCTCACACCTACAACCATCACATCATCCCTGCGGTCATGCGATCAACATTCTGGTGCTTGGCAACTATCATTGTATTTGACCACTCAAGGGTCCTCAGGTCATGTGATCTCCGTTTGTGACCTTCCCAGCTGGTTTCCAACAAGCCAAGTCAATGGGGGGAAGCCAGACTCATTTAACAACCGTGGCCAAAAAGGTTGTAAAATTGGGCACAACTCACTTAACAACCGCCTTGCTTAACAAGGGAAGTTCTTATCCAAATTGTGGTCATAAGTTGAAGACTATCTGTATTGATTTCTTTCGAGCTCTAGGAATGTCTCTCATAGGAAATGGACAGAATTCTCCGACTTTGGCATAACAGCACAGTGTGAGAACAACTGTGATTTCTTCAATAAACCATGGTTGAACAAACCATATCTTAATATAATTTAAGAAATCATTGATTGAAAACAGCTTCATGTCAACAGATCTGTAATTTTGGCTTCTTATACTGGGAATTAAAATGCAGTGGGGCTGATTTCTGTAACATGTATTACATGTTACAATGCGTAGTTGCTCAGTATCTTGTTGGGGAATGTGTGCTTGTGTAGCTTGTGTATGCATTCCTTTCTCACACGCAGAGTTGTGTGTGATGCATTTGCTGAATTCAAGGCCGTGTTTGCAAATACAGAATTCTTGTAAATATACAGTGCAGTGGAACTAGTACTTATGGGCATGTATAGCGGATCCAGTGGTTGCAAGTACATAAAGTACTTCTGTTCTGTTTAGAGGATGCCCTTTCCCCCTCTGACTTTAGATTTTATCACAATGAGCTTACTGGAATCAGTCAAGAATGATCTCTATCAGGCATCCGGCTGTTGGAAGGTGAATAGTGCTACTGACAGTGCTACACTTCATTTCAAGAAACCCTGAGTTCAGCAAAATTCAGGATTTTCCATATATCGTGTCCAAGCCTGGATGGAAACCTACATCTTCAGTCACAGGAGCAAGGCCATACCACAATCATGTCAACACAGAGGCAAGATGACCCCTGCTCTGTCCAAAATTAGATTTAAGTACTCCACTTCGGATCTAGATTGAAGTCGTAGGTTCCACAGGCAGAAGTCGAGCCACTAGATAGTTCCCAATTGGGAACTGTTTAGCTGCAAAAGAAGCCAGAGGCTGCGGGGAAGCAAATGTGTGGACTCAGCAGCATTGAGGAATGCTGAAGAACCACTGGGTCACTTGGGGTTCAGCAACAGCTGGATAACCTCAAAGTTTTGGCAGCAGAACATCCAGAGACGCTCCTACCCTCTAAATCAGGGGTGGGGAACGATGGCCCTTTTATGACTTGTAGACTTCAACAGAAATGAGGAGGTGATAAGCCGCCTGGGAAAGCCAAGGGAAATCATCAAAACCATTAAAAAGTGAAAGTTAGAATATTTTGGACATGTGATGCGACACCGGGAAAAATATGGCATACTTCACTTCAGCCTCCAGGGAAAGATTGAAGGCAAACGAGGTCTAGGCAGAAGAAGATGATCATGGCTTCAAAATCTAAGGGACTGGCTTGGACAAAATGCAGCAGCACTTTTACGTGCGGCTGTCGATAAAAATAGGATTGCCAGCGTGATCGCCAATGTCTGATGACGGATGTGGCACAAGAAGAAGGACTTCAACTCCCTGAATTCCTGAGCCAGCATGGTTGGCTCAGGAATTCTGGGGGTTGAAGTCCACAAGTCATAAAGGGGCCATCGTTCCCCACCTCTGCTCTAAATACTATTCTTCCACCCAATAACACAATTGGCCTTGGCCTGGGCAGCATTAACACCTTGCACTTCGGTGGCCCAACCACAGAGTCAGGCCCTACCTGACTCTGTGGTTTCTTCCCAAAACCCCAAAAACTTTACCCTTAGACTATCTACTGTCGACCTCACCCCATTCCTAAGAGGTCTGTAAGGGGCGTGTATAAGCGCACCACTGTGCCTACCATCCCTGTCCTACTGTCCTATTGTCCTCATTTATTTGTACTTCTTTTCTTATGTTATGTTTATGCAAACACCTGCTATCTTGTACATGTTTGACAAACAAACAAACAAACAAATAAATAACATAAAAAGTCTTCTCGGTAGCTTGAAGCACTTTCAAGTCAAAAGGTCACCTTCCTTGGTTTCTTGAGAAAGTCCAGCAGCAGATGGTTGAAGAGCTCCAAGGCCTTCATTGTTGTTTGTACGACCAACAGAAAATGAGAACACAACTGTCTGAATGCAAAACATCTCACAAGTTTTATCCAAAAGTTTACAGTGGAAACATTGCTGCACATGTCTGTACAAAAATCCAACTATGAATCAGTTTTTTATGCATACAGTTATTGGCACATGGTGCCTCCCTAAATTGCTGGCCTTGCTTTGTTTGTTTGTTGCTTCCCCTCCACTTAACATCTCTTTTGAGAAATATCTGTCAGGGTGCACAACAGCCACTCTTTTCCCGTCTGCGCTGTGTCACCCCTCCTCCCCTCTTCCTGCAGCTACTTCCTGAGATAAAGTTAAAAACAAAAAAAACCAGAAAGCTGCCCTTTGGTTTCCCTCACACAAGGCATTTGCTGGTGAGAGGTTGGTACAGTCAGACTCGAAGCTGTTTTCAGAGGCACAGTTCTGTCCTGAGGGACTTCACTTAGGCCAGGAATATGGCTCACCAAATGTCGCTAAACTACAATTCCCAAGAGCCTTTGCTGGCATAGCAGATAATAAAGGGGGCTGGGAGTTGTAGTACAGTGGCATATGGAAGATCACAAATCACCTTTTGATTAAGGTTTTAGACTAGGGGTGGCCTAACTATGGTTCTTTGAGGACCTGTGGACTTCAACTCCCAGAATTCCTGAGCCAGCCATGCATGCATGGCTAGCTCAGGAATTCTGGGAGTTGAAGTCCACAGGTCCTCAAAGAACCATAGTTGGGCCACCCCTGTTTTAGACAAACACTCTTTTGGTTTTGTCTAAGCTTCGCCCAGCCTTCCTCAACCTGGCACCTTCCAGATACGCTGGATTACAATTCCCATTTTTCCAGCCAACATAACAAGACTCTTTATGTCTATGTTTGTCCATATCCCCTTTTCCCTTTCTCCTTCTATAGTTTTAAGCAATCCTGAGAAAGATGCTGTGCTGGGATTTGGGCAGGGTAGCCACAAATTTCATTCTGCCTAGGGCCCGACCTTCATAATATCTAGCTACCCTGCAGAATCCAGATCCGGATCTTTAAGGTTTGGCTCTTATTTGACTTCCACCGTTTCTCTTCCTAAGCAGTCCTGAGAATCACTGTACAATTCAGCAGGAGCAAAGCGGGGACTCCTGACAGAGCCAATTTTTTACAGAATTGGAGAAAAGTCGGTAAAAATAGAGTAAACTGAATTTAAATGATGTACTTCCTATTGGCCTTTCAAGTAGAATTAGGTACACTGAAAGAGAAAAATGTAACACCAACATATCTTTTCTTATAACTTTTCCTTTCAAAGTTGCTCTAGGATAAGGAGAGGAAAAATGTGTAATAACATCTGGATTTTTTTAAAGACTGGAGGGAAGTTGTGGGGAGTTGCTGCAGCCTCTGGAGGTAATGGGATAGACAGGATGTGGCTCCCCAGAGCAGATATAGAGCAGCTCCGAAACCACATTTTTACAAAGTGTGTGTGTGGGGGGGAGGAGTTGGAAGGGAGTTCCCCAAACATTTACAGCTCAATCGACCTTCACAGCGGGAGGGAAGGTATCTACTGCTATAGACATGTGGCCTGACTGCAAGACATGGACTCACAAAGTGGATTAAGTGTTCCTTCTTCTAAGCATAGCTTAGAATTGACCTGGCCCCAAGTGTAAGGGAAAGATTGAACTTGATGTGCATAAAACTCCTGGCAGTCTTGCCTTTCAACGCTTAAAAATACAAAACCAAAATGCAGAAATATCTTGGGAGTTCTTGCTACTTCGTGGCCACCTACGCAGCTCACTCCATCCTATAAACGAACCTTCTAAATGTAATACAAATTTCCAGCCAACGTGGCCAAATTCAAGGCTAAACGGGAATTCTGGGACTTGAAGTCCCAATGCATCTGGAGGTTGTCCAATAAAAGATGGCGGCAGCTCTTGCTTTCTACTTTTTGCCTCGGATCTGAGCTTTCTCAATCTAGCTGACTAAACCTCAAATGCTACTTCATGCTCTAGGCTAAGTTAACATGCTGGTTCTTCTAATGGCCCCCTCATTAAGTCCTAACAAAAGCCACCCAATGTACAAACCCAAACCAAACATTCCAGTTTTTTTTAAAAAAAACTATCCCTGCTAGTTAAACCAATAATAATGTCCTGTTTCCCATCCATTTCTGAAAGTCACCCTGTGGCCCACAACGAGAAAGAACCACCCGATAACTTGAAGAGACTGCTTTATGCCAATTCCTGAAAAACATCCCAAACCAATATCACCCTGGCATGAATGAAGTATACAAAATCACTTGTACTTCTTTGGCCTCACAATGTGCTACATTTTTTCTTTTGAGGTCTTCTTTCTCCCCACCACCTCTTTCTTCCTAGGACTTTGAAGACCCACTGTTATCCCACTCCCACCCAGGCTGATGAATTATACTTCCAAAAGTCCAGGGCGGATTGCAACCTGCATTTCCATAGAGCTGGCCTGTTGGCGTTCGGAAGCCCAGTCCTCTGTGAATCAAATAAATAAATAAATAGAGACGACAGCAAGCAGAGGCAGCCGGCCTCACAGCTGAAGTGTGCTTTGCTTTTCCCAATAAGTGTGTCCTTTTACAACTGGCTCTCCTCTTCCTCCAAAGAGCGGTTCAACCCAGGAATAAACTTGAGGAGTCTCTTGCGGAAGCTTCCCTGTTTGCTTTTGGGGGGCCTTGACGTGACCACAGAGTTCTTTGGTTCTCTGGATTTGTCCCAGAAACAGGCATCCCCATTGGTGGTGGTGGTGGTGGTGCATTTGACGCTGATGCTGCGGGTTAATGTTGTCTTGGGGCGTGAAGACTCGGCTGCTGCGCGGACAATGTCCAGGGAGTCGGCAGAGTCAAAAAAGCAAGTCTGATAAAGAGATTCCTCGGTCTCATCAGTGGCAGTGCTGACACAGCCCACGCTGCTGTAAGTACTCCCAGCTCCTCTCAACAGCATCCCATAGGGTGTAGAGCCATACAGGCAGGAGCGCACAGACTCCAACGTATCATAGACGCTGGGGTCTTTAACCACAATCCCTACCAGAAGAGAGCAAACAATTACTGAAGTGAACTCAACAACCTGCTTGTTCTCCCAAAGAGAAGAACTGATCCACGCTTGGATCCACACTTTGTAATCTTGGTTTGGCTTAGTGCAGTGTTTCCATAAGATGTATGGACTTCAATTCCCAGAAACACTCGCCTAGTGGGTTACACCAACACAGCCAAGAGTGGTCTGTAAATATGTCTTTCTGCTGCCAGTCCCTTCAGCCAGATTTGGTTCCCCCTCCACGACCTAGAAGACAATCACAAAAAATGCTGACACTCTTCTGACACTCACCATGGACCAAGCGCTGCTCCTGGACCATCAATGACCGATATTCTCCCCATTTTTCATAGAGCGTTTGCTGCAATGGAAAGAAACTGATATTACAAACAACAAGAAGGATCAGTCAAGTCTATATACCTAATTAAAATCTCCTTCAAGTGGTGCTTGACTGCTGGTGAACCATCCTCCTTAAATCTCATCCTTCTTTTTTATTTGCTCTGTGGATAAAGCAGATAGCTTCCCCTTCTTGGGTTCAAGGAATTCAATAGACAAGAGCTGAAAATTTATGGGCTGCAAAAAAACCAAACAAAAGCCTGACATAGGAGAAGACCTGCAGCCTATTGTCCAGCTACCTGCTGGCTTCTAAATGACACTAATGGCCCACCTACTTCTCAAAGATAGGGAGGCTTCCTGATAAACACATTAATTTTTTTTCCCAGAACTATAGATTCTCAGGCGGTAAATAAACAAGGCTGTGGCTCCATTTATCAGCAAACTCTGCAGGTAGCACTTCCCGATTTAGTGTATGAAATATCTAATAAGAAAAATATGAGGTAGGATATGATGAAGAGCATCTTTCTGAACAATGGGAGAAATAAGAGAGTAGCTCAGGAATCAAAAGTGCACTGTGTTATTATTAATTTAAATTTCTTTCTTTAAAAAAAACTTATTCAAGCCTTCAACATTAGACAGAGATAGATGATAGATAGATAGATAGAAAGATAGATAGATAGATAGATGATAGATAGATACCGATAGATGATAGATAGATAGATAGATAGTGACAGACAGACAGACAGACAGACAGACAGATGAATAGACAGATGCCTTTGAATCAACATTCCTAGGGATGAGAGGAAGGGACTGGCTGAAGGTCACCCAACTGGCTTCATGCCTAAGACTACAGAACTCACAGTCTGCTGGTTTCTAGCCTGATGCCTTAACTACTACACCACACTGTCTCTTTTATAATATATATAAAGAACAAACAAAATCAAAAAATCAGGCAATATAAAAAAATGTGCTCAATTTAGTTATGCCAACTGTATTCTTTTATATCAGTGTAGGTATTCCTTTTGCCATGTCCAGAATAACCTTAAATTACATCCTAATCATGGGGAATAACCCTCACCTCATAAATATAGAGTTTGGCCCCACCACTTTATTTTTTAATTTTGCTTTTAGGGGGCTTGGAATGGTAAGTAAAATTAGACCTCTTAAGGGGCTTCATACATTATTTTTCTTAAATAGATCACCTAAACAAAAGCAGAATATAAAGGGGAAAGTAGCCCAAAATTTCAGCCCCGAACCATATCCTGCATTCTCTAGGCGGCATGGCTATCATCAGCCCTTCTTGTTGCTGTTAGGATATATTGCATGTGAAGAACTGGACTAGATCAAGAATTTCCTGCTGGGAAAAACTGATACATCAAAACCAACAGTGGGAATGGCATTTACTGTGATAGAACAAAGTGAATAGTGCCGAAAAGCATTTGATGGAAAGTGGAAAAGTTATTGATCAGTGTAAAATGAATGTTAGCTTGGTCTGCACAACTATTCTTTTTTCTTCTGATGCCTATTGAAAATTTTAGTTTGCAGAGAAGTGCCCTAGAGGTTGTATTTTCCCCTGATTGTCTCCATTACAAGACGTTGTTATACAGGGGAGAACTTCTTTGGCTGGAGAGTTGCACAGAACCCCAAAATAGGGGAGCTCAGTGGGTGAAGTAGAAGGGACACATTTGTGGGTGGGAGCAAGGAGGTGGGGGAATAGGGGAAGAAATTTTAACTTTGCTCCTTTCCCCCTAGTGATTCCTATGCATTGAAAACTGCTGTTTTTTTTTTATGGTGAATACTGAGCCAGATGGACTAGCAATTGCAATTGGCATAGGGCAGCTTTCTGTGGTTTTTAGGAGTATGGAGCATCCTGATCAAAGCAAAAAAACAAACAAACTGCAATTCTATATAAATATTTGCAGGCAGTTACCCAGGTTGAGTTTGGGGATATAATTTCATGTCCGTGTACAGGCCCTAATTCAAAACGGTTGTCTCTTCTTGGCAGCAACCCGAGCCAAACTGGTAAACATTTCATTGCCCGTTCCTGCTTCAATGCCACTCACCTTGAGATACTGCAAGCGAGCCTCCAATTCAGCCCTCCGGATTGATGCACCATACAAGGTATCTAACCTGCACAGGGGACAGGTTAGTGGGATGAGTGATGCCTTCATGGCTTGGAAACCACAGCAGTGGCACATGGAAAGGGGGTGGGGGGAGGCGGCTAGTTCTGGCTAAAAGCATCCATCTGGCTTTTACCTGAGCACGTTTCCAGATGCTTTGATGATCTCCACAATCTCACGGTGCCGGATGCCTTCTACGTTAAGCCCGTTCACCCCTGTGATTGTGTCTCCTACAAAGCAGAGAGGCAACAATAAGGAGTCAGGGAGAACAAAGGATCTGTACTGGGCCCCGCATACTTAAAGCCTGAACTTCAGATATCACTTCTGCAAGTCTGCAAAAACATTCTTTATTTTGGTCTCTCAGGCTTGGAAGGATGGTGGTGGACATAGGGATGGATGGGGGGGACTTGTATGCCTGATCCCCACATCTTCTAACACAGCGGTTCCCAACCTTCCTAATGCCGCCCCCCGCGCCCTGCCCCTATGCCCCTAGAGTCTCTCCCGTCTACCTGTACCGTTCGGGGCAAAGGGGGTGGCTCTCTCCGGGCAGCCGCCAGTCCCGGCCCCGCCGAAGTCACGCATGCCTTTCGCGATGGGGCTCAAAAAGCTCCCAGAGGCAACACGCGAAGCGAGCGGAGACCTCACCCGGATCTGGAGACTTCGTCCGGACGCCGCCATTTGGGTTCTTTTACCCACTGTGCATGCGCAGAATGCTTTGCGCATGCGCAGAGGGTAAAAGAACCCAAATGGTGGCGGCGGGGTGGGTCGCGGGGCACGGGTTGTGGGGCGTGATACGGCCAGGCTTGTGGCGGGGGGGGGGAGCTGAGGATGCTGGGGCGACCCCTGGGAAATGGTCGTTCGACCCCCAAAGGGGTCACGACCCCCAGGTTGGGAACCACTGTTCTAACACAAAGGCTTTCAATCCACAATGGCCATATCTGAGTCGACTGTGATCATTCCACTTCATGGCTAAAAGAGGTGAAGTCATTCTTCCCCTGGTTTTTGCAACATTTTGCTTAAAGAAATGAACAAAAAAGCTTGCGCACGCTTGTATTGCATTAATTTGGTCTTCATAAAATTATTGTACAAGTATGGGTTCAGGGCTTTTTTCCCCCTCCATAGACCAACACGGCAATGACTATTTTGTTTTGGGTGCTGTGTAAATTATGCAAAACAGCATAATTGCACTTTGATTTTATTCTGAGCACCCTAATTATGTGTCAAGAGTTCAGACAAGGCCAGGACCATTGGAGAAGTGTGGGGAAATACTTAGTCAAGAAATGCTCATGACTTTTTAGATTTCTTCTTCTCTGTTTTATTAAACAAAATTACAAAAATTAAAAGAAAAAAACATTGGGGTGGGGAGGAAAAGAACAGAAACACGGGGAATCCAAGTGTCTGCATGTATGTATGTATACAAGCGCTTATATACTGTATATGTATGTGTGTGTACACATAATCTTAAAGAATGTCTGTACATATATACATGTAGTATTAGGGAGAAACAGAAGCATTTTAAACCTCCCAATGCAATATTCCCATTCAGAAAACATCCCAGATTCAGATGACGGTAATCTATTACTATGTAGAAAATGTTAACAGAGTATTCTTTCAAATTTCATCAGAGATTGTTCTGCAACTTTTAAGCACAACTTATGCTTTTGAAGGCTAGGGTTGCTTACATAAGAGATAAAAGAAACTGGTAGCCAGGAAATTTTCTGCCATTGGGACAGATTATCCAGGCTTGGAGAGGTGTACTTTTAAAAAACGCCCTCTGTGCAAAAAGCAGACTTTAATGGGAAGAAAGGAGGGTAACACACCCTCTAATTCATCCGGATGCTTCCCTCACCCCTTCACCTCCGTTTGAGCCTGATGTCAATCTGATTCTTTAAAGCAGCGTTTTTCAACCCTGTCCACTTTAAAATGTGTGGGGAATTCTGGGAGTTGAAATCCACACATCTCAAAGGTGACAAGTTTGGAAAAAAATACATGCTTTAAAGCAGGGTTCTCCAACCTTGGCAACTTTAAGACTTGTGGACTTCAACTCGCAGAATTCCTCAGCCAGCTCAAGTCTTAAAGTTGCCAAGGTTGGAGAACCCTGCTTTAAATGAAGATAACAATGCTTGGTTCTCCAGAGCAGAGCAGCTGGGAGGAGAGAAGGAGGTCATGGAAGCTGCGCCCCAGCCTTCTTCATGGTTACCTGTGATGTGAAGCCAGAGCTGGTTTGAGGCCTCCTTACAAGGAGCCAATGAAACACAGGCAACAAAGAGAGGGAGCCTGCATTCCTGGCCTGTCTCAGAAAGACCCTGCTCTTTGGTTATTGTACAGTACAATATTTCTTCCACAAGTCCTGTTGGCCAGGAGACAATGGGCCCACCGCCCATTTTAAGAGGAAACCATAGAGTGTTTTGATTGTTCAGAAAAATGCCTAACATTCCAGTGAGCAAGAATGCCTTGTGAACTAGTATATTTTAAATCTGGGAATCCCAGCTGGACAAACTGATGATGTTAGGAAAAAGAGCCAGGTTTTCCTGCTGTTGTCTGTCTGTCTTTTTCTGGAGAGGGTTTCTTGACACCCCCCCCCCCGTTTTAGACATATAAAACTGGTCTAGTACCATTTTCCCTCTTTTATTTCCCATGGGAAACTGGAAGGCAATTGTCACTCACCATGTTGGTGAACTGGAGTCAAATCTGGACAGGATAGTCCTGCGAAAACTGTGAAATCTGCAAGGATTCCACATGACCCCATCAACCGTGGTCTCCTTTGATTCTAAATATTTATTTGTGAGATTTATAAATATTATTTATAAATAATGAGAGGTGAGGAAATGCCGATAGTTCCTGCACAGTGACCACAAATGGGAACAGCAACTCAGCCACTAAGTGAAATATCATGCGACTGCAACAGGCTTACCACCTCATTTCAACTGCAGTTGTTAAACAACTCACAGTGAGTCATCAAGCGAAACATCACGTGACTGTGAATTAGGATCTCAAAGGATGATCAGGTGAACATGAGATGCTGCGTCTGTCGTATATGCTTTTTGGTTGCAAAGAGCTTGAATATCGATCATGTGACTGTGGGGGCACTGCAACGGTCGTAACTGTGAGGACTGGTTGTAAAGCTACTCTTTCAGCACCTTCGTCACTTTGAACATCTGCTAAATAGGGCAGTCATTAAGCGAGTTCTATCCGTACGCTTCCCAATTTCTAGCCTTCACCTTGGGATCTCAGCACCCCTCCTTGGAGCCTTACACACAAGCTCACACCCCAAGGCTTGGTAAAACTAGCAGACTGAGTTGGAGGGTGTCCAGCAGTAAACAACATTGTGGAGCTCAGATTGTGGCCTTGCAGGCTCTGTGAAGTGAAGTGACAAGAGTAGTCAGTGATGTCCCCATTTCACCCCATTCCTAAGAGGTCAGTAAGGGGCGTGCATAAGCGCACAATCGTGCCTACCGTTCCTGTCCTAATGTACCCATATATTCATACCTCTTCTACTCTTATTCATGCTTGTAATATTACATATATATTCAATCATGTTTTACTGTTTGTACTTTGCTTATATTCATTTATGCTTGACAAATAAACAAATACAAATACAAATGTCATGGAGTCCTCCAACGCCTTTCCACAGCAGAGACCTATTCAGCCTTCCCTACAGTTGTAAAAAGTTGGGAGGAAGTGTGGAGACAATGTGAGACTAGACTAAAGCCACCATTCTTAAAAGTGGTGAAATGCATGTAAGCAGCGTGGACAAAAGCCAGGAAAAGTTCCCTCAGGGAAAGGAACCAAGTCTTTAAGGGAACAAAAGGACAAAAGTAGGGCCTGAACACATGGCAAGCCCCTCCTCAAGTCTCACCCGCAAAGGAGTCGGGCCTGCATGGGAAGCCCCTTCCCACCAACTCTAGGGGATAAAAAGAGGTCCTGAAGCCAGCCCAGTCTTGGAGTTATTTTGGATCCCAGTCTTGGCAGCTTCTGTCCCTCTGGCTAGTGCCTGGCAGCCTGGTAGTGGACGCTGGATAAATGTGGATGTGTGTGTGTGTGTGTGTGTGTGTGTGTGTGTGTGTGTGTGTGTGTGTGTGTGTGTGTGTGTATAAGAGAAAAAATATATCAATAAAACTTTGCTGTTATTTTAAATTCACTGGGTCTCTGTGTATTTTAAAGAACCATTTGTGCCTCAGTGTTTGGTTGATTTGGGATTGAGTGTGGCCATTTTTCCAGGGCTGTGAGCGTGTGAGTGAGTGACCATAAGCTGAACCTGAGAGTACACCTGAGTAACAACAATAAAACAGAGGAACTACACAAGTGTGCCCTGAAATTCGCAATTCAAGAAGACAGAGTGACAACCTCACTGGCCACTAAAGACCAAGAAGGTCTGAAATCTGAATCATACCTGCTGATTTTACCAGTCAGCTGTGGAGCTCCAGTGAAGCAGTACAAAGCAGTAAATGAAGTTTCTTACCAGGTTTAAGGCCTGCTGCTTGGGCTGGGCTGTTTTCGTGAACCCGGCAAACAAAAGTGAACATCTCCACACGTTTTGTGTCCTGATGGTGTAGCCCATAGGTCTGAAAATTGCCCGGATGGGACAAAGAATTATTATTTATTATGGCATGAGAAGGATGGATTAGGGGTTGATGCTATAATCTATAATGAATGAGGTAAAGCAGATGAAGAGCTAGGCAGCCATAGCAAGCTGTGAGATGAAATGAATTCTGCCTGATTTGGATTATTTCTCATTCTCTGAAATGCCGGAAGATCAAACTCAGCCGAAAAGTGAGACAGGTCAGATTCAAGATGTTGTCACATTTTCCTCAGATTTGATATTCAATGCTTTGAAAATCCAAGTCCTCAATTTTCAACTTTTGTAATGTCTGAAATTTGTATTTCAACTTTTTTCTCATTTGCAAATAGCCTGAGGCATGTGATTTAAAAACCCCGTCCTCAATTCCTGCTGAGGGCAGCCCGCAAAACTTCCGCTTAGCAGTTTGTGAGGTAAGCTTAGGAAGGAAGAGAAGGCTTTTCTTCCAACATTTACCTGAATCTCAAAACCATACGTCTGACTCTCTTCTTTCTCCAGTGTGATCACCTTCCTGAAACAAGGCGAAAGGAAAGAAATTCAGCTGAAATTCCTCAGGACCTTGCATGAGGCAGATTCAAGCCACAAAGTTGCGTAAGGACGTCTCTTCACTTTCCGATTCCTCCATCTTCCCACAGTTGAAGCACTGCCCCACAATATGATTTCAGTTACAGGAACTTCCCTTAGTCATAGTTCAGCAACTTCTGTCTCATGTGTGTTCAAAGGGAAGTGAAAAGCAGCATTCTGCCTCTTAGCCAGGCAGCTGGATCAAACATTTGCCCAGCCCAAGAATCAACTCTGCAGCTCACAGTCCCTCTCTCCCTTACAAGTCCTTCCACCACCACTTTAAGCCAATGAAACAAACAGGAAGGGAGCAGCAGCCTTTCGTGTATCATCCAGCCTTTATGAATCCAGACCAGAGCTAACAAAATAACAAAAGGAGATCCAAATGCAAAAACATAGCCAAAGCAAACACAAATGTAATAAGAGATGAGGTTGCTGAAGCAAACATAGATTCAGTAGCAAACAACCACTACATCAGTGGTGGGTTCCTACCGGTGCGGTCCACTCTATAGCACCGGTAGCGGCCCGCTGGTGATGTCACAGTACCGCTGCGGTCGGTTGCCGGTGTCTGGGCGCCGCCGTTTTTTTTTTAAAAAAAAGTTTAAATTTTTTTTTTAAATTTTTCTTCTGCGCATGCCAAGAAGCCGAGCTTCCGACACTGCGCATGCGCTGCCTTCCTACCCCACAGTGAGTCCAAGCAGGGGAGGATGGCTGAGGGAGCGCGTGAGACGCTGAAAGAACGGGCGGCAGGAGCTATCTCCATTCCCCTCCCTTCAGCAGTCCGAGAAGCCACAAACGCGCTGTGATGATCCTAGACATTTTCGCATGTTCGAGGCTTCTTGAGCTGCTGAGGGGAGGGGGAACGGGCGGCAGGAGCCTAGGATCATCGAATGGGGAGAAGCATTCATGCCGGACGGAGCCTCCTAGAAGAACCGCTGCCGCGGTCTTGCTGCTCCTGCTGCGTGGGGCTGTGTTGTGGGTGGGCAATGCCCCCTGCTTCTTCGGCCTCTGCCAAGCTCCCGAGGCCCACGCCCACCCGGTCACATGGCTGGCAAGCCACACCCACAAAATAAGCCACGCCCACAGAGTGGTAGTAAAAAAATTAGGAACCCGCCCCTGCACTACATCATTCAAGAGTATGCTTTTATATATGTATCTCCTTCTTGCAGACACATTTACTGCAGAAAGGAGATACCTAAGATAAATACCAAAGAATGGCAGACAATCTAACCTACCGGAATCATCTTTTAGGGTAAATTACATGGATGGCTACTCCTCTGACAGCAGAGCCGCAATCTTTCACAATCAAACATACATTTTAAAATCCCAATCAAATTATCCTAAAAAATTTTTTGAGTAACTTCAATACTAAAATGAACTAACGTTTGCTGAATATTCTGAAAATTCTGATGAGAAATATTTGCATTGCCTTCCTATCCAAACAAACCCAGATGATTAAGGTTCACTTTTTTTAAAATCAAAGTCCATATATTACCACCAGATGTTGCAAGTTGAGTATATGTTCTGTTCTTTTAAGTGGAACTGGTCATTCCATGAACATTGCCCATTTTATGATATGAATCGATCTAGTATAAGGATAGTAAGTGGACAAAATTTCCTCTTGTTTGATTAAAAAAATATGCCTCTCTATTAATGAAAATTTGGAAACTGCAAGGAGACAAAGATTCCTCCTTTCATTTCATGAAAAAGTTGCACCTCTTCATAAAACAGTAGAACATCTGGCCACAAATAATGTATGGGCGCATGTACACACACAACTTGACCATTGTGTGTGCCTTTGTCCTGCTTATTATTTCTGGAAAAGAAGTATGGTTGAAATGAATTAGAGTGGTTTTATAAGTGACTCCCAAAAGTTTATTTAATTTCTACAAGTTGTCAATTGGAATTTAAGAAATGTCCCCAAGATAATTCAGAAGCATTTTTTTTAAGAGAAGCTCTTACAGAGAAGCATTTCCCAATAGCCTGGATTAAGATAATGGGATTCAGTCATCCTATATTTAATTACCATGTTTCAAAACTGGAAATTCATTTTGTCCCCATTTAGCAATGGAATCACAAGCCTATAGAAGGGTATTTCTTTATAACTTTCGTGGACCCCGTTAAAACCCAACTTTCCTGTTCTCTTAAGAAAGCTTCAGGAGCATTTCACCTCAAATCATTTGAAGAACTTCAACCATGGGGTTGGTAGCTGAGGCAAAAACAGAGGTCCTTTCTCCAATGCGCACTTTCGTGACTCTCTGTCTTTTTTTCTGCACAACAAAACTTCTTCCTAAAAAGCTGAAGTGGCAATTTGCTCTTGCAACTTTCACTAATGCAGCTTTTAAGGGCACATTCCTAAAGCGTGAAGGTGATTCGGTATCAAATGTAATTGATGGATATTTTGTCTAAACCAGGGGTCTCCAACCTTGGCAACTTTACAACTTGTGGACTTCAACTCCCAGAATCCCTGGGAGTTGAAGTCCACAAGTTGTAAAGTTGTCAAGGTTGGAGACCCCTGATCTAAACCCTCTTATTGTGAGGCAACACTCAACTATGCCACATCCCAGCCTTCTTGCATCGGATCACATGAAGGTAAGATCAACTCCTATTAGGGATGGCAATCTGATGCCCATCCGATATGCTAAGACAACCATTCCCATAAGCCCTGCTCAACCGAGAGGTAACCATGGGAATTGGTCCTCCAGCCTGTATACTCCTATGACCATGTGATCCCAGAAGAGGATTTTGGTTTGAGGAATTGCAGAAGGGTACATATGCTTTTTTGCTTTTGAATCAGAGCACTGTGTTGTGCATCCCACTTCTGTCGGACACCAGGGCTGAAGAAAGTTGCACCAGAGAGATAAAGGAGGAATTGCAATCACCACCAATTGAAAAGTTTTCCTATTAAAGAGACAAACTGAAGAGTGAATCTCCCTGCCTATTCCACGGGAGGTTAACCACCGCTCTGAAGCTTTAGCTGGTGAAATTCTGTCCCCAGCAGGAGATGCAGGACTGGAGTTAACACAGCCAGAGCATGGGTGCCAAACCCGTGACGACAACCTGTGACGTATTGCAACTTTTCCCCCCTTCACTAAAACAGGGGTGGACGTGGCCAGCGCGTGACGCATCCGGCCCACAGGTCACAAGTTTGACACCCCTGGTCTAAAGACTCTATCCTATAAGGCAAAATACTTTGATGGTGCTTGTAAATTACCTCCAGGTGCATCATTTCTGTTACATCTCCCCCTCCCCAGCCACTATAGGACCATCTCACTCATTCCCAGCCACAGGGGAAGACAAGAACTGCTTGGAGGCGGCCGTGCACAGTGTCCTAAGCGAGCGCAAGCAAGAAACAAAACAGCTTTTGGTTAGACTACACCGAAGACAAGGCTTTCTCTGTAGGCCGACATAGGGGAAAGCAAGTCTGTCTTCAGCAGAGCAGGACAAAATTCACCACTGAAACTCTCCCAGCAGAAAGGAACAACTTAGCACCTACCTGTGCTGCTCAGGTGACTGGCTCAGAGAGTTCCACTTAAATGCAGAGCCCTGCGGGAGAGGTGCAAAAAAGAGAATTAGCCAAGAGTATGGCAGGATGCTGGCCTCAAACCTCACTCCGACATAGTGCTGGTGGCACTGAGCCAAGGACTGCCACAACGGAGCCACAGAACAACCCCAGAGTCAGAGGCCTTAAAGGCTGCATACGAAGCACATTTTCCTGCCACCTAATGACTCTTCTTTCAGTCCTTAAAGCGGCATCAAGATCCGAGAGAACCTTTTTGCCTACCTTGTTTACCGAGCTGTTGTAAGAATTACGGTACTTGGGTCATTTTCATGACGTGCTTTCAACGATGCTAAAAGCTCAGCTTTGTCAGTTTCCTCTGGATGCCTGTCACTGCCAACCTGGCAATGTAAACAGGTTGCCAAAATGAAACAAGGTCTCTGCCTTAGCCAGCCAACTCCAAAGCAGAGGTTGTTTTGGGAAGCCAGTTGCTAGACAAGAGGCCATTCATGCCGTTGGTTAACAACACACAAAGGGAGGGGAATTTGAATGGGGAGCCTGCTGGAGGCAAGCTGAGGAGGCATTCCCTGTTCTTCATCCTGTACCCCACACATACCCCGGGCCTATAATCCTGATCTGGATTATGCTTCCTGCATCTCTGGATGATGTTTAGAAACAACGGTTCCATTGCTCCAGGGGATGTCTGTCCTCTTATGCCACCATCAGCCCAATTTGGATTGCTACCCGTAAACCGGTTGTTCACTTTTACGAAGCCACTTGCACAATGCATGAATGGGAACTCCTCTAGGTTGAAAGCACATTAGGTCCTCATTCATGGACATTCAGAATGAGGTTTCTGTTTCATTGCTTGAAGCAAAACAAAAACAAAAAAAAACTGTCAAGGAAGCCAGCCGAGATTTGCATCATCTGACTAAAAAATTGATCAAAACAAATGGCACATCACGATCTAGGGTGCTGAATGTCCTAGGGGCATCCTGGTGCTTTATATCCAATTTTCACATAAGCCTGAAGATTTCTTGGAATTGCGTCTCAAGCTTGGTTAAGTTTCCCCACCCCAAAACCACAAATGCCAACTAAGGGGGTCTTACACCCACCACCGGGGTTGATGAAAAACATTCAGAAAGTCACATCTGAACACTGTAGGCTTTCAAAGCTACATGGCTCGGTGCCACGGAAAAAGAAAAACCTTTGGAAGAGAAAGCCCATTTTATTCCAAAGCCCTAATTTTAAAATAAAATTAATTGCCAGGCCCATTCTGGACAAACACTTCCATTGTTGATGCTTCCACATAGTACATGATGGGAACTGAAATTAGGAAAAATTATTAATATAAATGGATTCAACCACCCTTGGAGGTGGGTGGTGCCCCACATTCATGCCGTGTCGCATGCCCTGAAGAATTTCAGCCATCTTGGCATAATGGCAAACAACATGGCAATTGATAATGCTCTGGCTTTCATTAAACTTTCCGAGCTCTACAAGTGTGCAAACGTGCATGTCTTTGGTTTATGGCTGAACTCAACGTCTCCTGCAAGGCGCAGCCAAGAAACGAAGCATCAGCTTTCTATTAGGCAGCCACACATGCAATTGGAATTATGCTTGAAAATAAACAGCTGTTCATGTAAGACTTCATCCTGCCCGCCTCTGACAAGCAAGCACTCCACCCTCTTCCCCCCCCCCCAGCCTAGAATGACCTCTGTGTTTTAACCTGCAGGCACCAAATCTCTTTTAGTATGCATGGCTGCAACCATTTGCAAGCGTTTTCAAAAACTCAGGTTCAGGATTGCAATGATTTTTCAGAAGAGCGGGGGGGCGGAGGGAATGGCAGAAGCAAGGGTGGAAACAAGGGTTTCCAGCTCCATGTTGGAATGAAATGGCCCTACTTGTCAAGCTGGACAATGGCATTTCAGTGACCTCAACAAACTCCCATCAGTGAAGTGGGATATTTGGGTGGTGGTGTGGCCCGCCAGCAGCCCGTGCAGCTGATAACGGATCCCGTTCGAGAGGAGACCGACTTGGTGTTGCGCCAGCGGCCTGTGCAGCTGGCACCCGAGTCGGACAGTGAGGAGGCTGGCGAGAACTCTGTGTCAGAGGCAGAGGTTCATCCAGGGCCTTCGGAACCTCCAGCACCTCATAGCAGTGATGAGGGAGAAGAGGCTTCTCCTCTTCTGAATGCACGGGCACGCAGAGCTGCCAAGAGGCAAGAATGGTTACTCCAGGGGAGGTCTCCTCGGGAGTAAGACTTGGGGCTAATTGGCCACTCCCCTAGTCTACCTAAGGAAAGCAGAGGCAGCTGAAAGGCTGCAGGAAACAACGTTTGAGAATCGTGTATCTGTTGTGAGTGCTTCGTGTCTGAAAAAACCTCTGCTTATTTTCTCTGCTTTGGTTTGGTTATCAAGGATTACTGCTAGGCATTTTGCCAACTCCCTGAAGCCTCATAAGATATCAAGATCTAATTGCTCTTCTTTGCTTTAATAACTGATACCAGCTGTTAATGACGACTAATTAGCAGCTGGTTGCTTGCAAGAAAAGACTGCTTTTATATTGGTGTGTGCATATCCATTGCTAAGACAGTTATTAGTAGTGGTTATTTGATTAAATAAGTTCGTACAAACTGTGTATTGTGCTACGTTCTTAGCTGGGGCAGGACAGGTGGCCTGCTGAAAATGGAGTAAATAAATTTGAATCCTACTGTAATGGCAGTTGATTCCCAAGGCACATGGGAAGAAGTGTCTTCACCAACCCTGCCTCTTTCCTCCTGAGAAGTCTGGATGGAACCCTGAAGGCTGTAAGCAAGCTAGTCAAAATTCAAATTCTACTTAATAAAAACAGCAGGTACTGAAAGCTGAACCCGAGTCCCAAGCCTTATCCAGACATCCTGCTTTGGAGCTGAGAAAGAGCAAAGACGGGGCTATACTGATCTCAGGAACAAAGGCGGTATCAAAATAATAATGATACAAAAAACAATGACATGAAAAGACCAACAAAGTGATACAGACATTGGTTTCCTACTGGTGGGAGATGAACACATTCCTCCTTCCTTCCATGCATTCATTCTGCACTTAGGTCAAATGCTTGAATAATCAGAGCTATTGTATCTGTTGAGAACCTCTCCCAAATATTCTGATTAGCTATCAGGAGGAATGTTTTCGGCATTAAGCTTGTCATCTATGTATAACATGCCTCTGTACATATGACGAAGGGTTGCAGGATTTGGGTTTGGCTAGTCTGGAGAAAAGGACAACTGGGGGGGAGATGATAGCAGTGTTCCAGTATTTGAGAGGCTGCCACAAAGGGGAGGGGGTCAGCTTATTTTCCAAAGCACCAGAACAAAGCAGGACAAGAATCAACGGATGGAAACTAATCAAGGAGAGAAGCAACCTGGAATTAAGGAGAAACTTCCTAACAGTGAGGACAATTGACCAGTGGAACAGCTGGCCTTCAGACATTGTGGGTGCTTCATCACTGGAGGTTTTTAAGAAGAGACTGGATAGTCAGTTGTCTGAAATGGTATAGGACAGGGGTGTCAAACTTGCGGCGTTACGTTGTCGTCACGAGACATATTGCGACTCCCCCTCCTTTGCTAAACCGGGGGTGGGCGTGGCCAGCGCATGACGCATCTGGCCCGCAGGCCACAAGTTTGACACTCCTGGTATGGGATCTCCTGCTTGAGCAGGGGGCTGGACTAGAAGGCCTCCAAGGTCCCTTCCAGCTCTATTCTGATTCAATACTAGAACATCCTCTTCTATTGTTTACAATGAAAATATCAACTTGAAAGTTACCAAAGAGTGCAAAGTAGAAAGGCATAAAGGATTTGGATCACTTGCAAATGAGAAAGAATACAATTTCCCATGATGTGCTCCAAAATATCCTCATGCATTTTCCAACACTTACAGTAAGCCATGTTTAGTAAGCATCAAAGCATCACCAAACAGCAGGCGGCAGCACCTGATCAACCTGGGCTGATTTTGAAAATGAAACCAGGGGCAGACCTCTTAGTTAATGCTTGA
Source organism: Diadophis punctatus similis (assembly GCA_023053685.1). Taxonomy (NCBI): domain Eukaryota; kingdom Metazoa; phylum Chordata; class Lepidosauria; order Squamata; family Dipsadidae; genus Diadophis; species Diadophis punctatus. The sequence goes on from JALIGW010000025.1 coordinate 6,554,177, forward strand.
AAGGGAGACCACCAGGAAATACCAGCACTGGATTAGACTGGTCAATCAAAAAGCCACCCAAAGGGATTGTGGAAAAGCACTTCCATGTTGTGGCCAAGGAAATAAACATGGATAGTTATCAGGAGCTGAGCTTGACTCCAGGGAGAATCTAATATTGTATCATATTATAATTGATAGAAACATAGTCCAATTGGTTTTTTTAAATGTTCATTGACTACACACTGAGCACACACCCTTCCCTGCAGTTCAGAATCCTTCCTGGTCAAGATCTCTTTTGCCAGGAAGTAAGAGTAATATCGATTCAAGAGACACATACCCGTTGATTTCATGGCTGGAAGGATATAGGAGCAGCACACCTGGTGATGACTTCTGAACCTTTTCCTCAATCCCAGTGCACTTGGATTGATTGATTGATTGATTGATTTATCAATCATATTTATATGATGCCCATTGCACTATTGAGTGACCCTGAGCAGCTTACAGTCATAATGTTCACTTGTAGTTCAGTAGAGATTATCATTTGCCAGTCTTGGTGGGCCAAGGAAGTGGGTCTAACACAATGATGGCGAACCTACGGCACGTGTCAAAGGTATCATCGTTTTCGGTGAGACAGCGGCTTTCACAAACATACCCAACTATTTTTGAAATAGTTTTTGTGCAGTTTTCAGAGGCTGGGTGAGAATGGCGTGTGTTCTTGCACAGCCTCAATCCAGACCTCCGGAAGTTGAGTGAGAATAGGGTGTGCCTTTGCACAGTTTTTTGAGGCTTGAAAAGGCCATGGAAAAAGCATTCTGTGAAGCTGGTTCAAGAACGAAGGCTTCATGTGATCTGGAGCAAGCTCAGGTAGGCCGCAGGGGCCTGTCAACAGAAAGAGAACACCGCCTGAAGGTAAGCAGGTCCTGGGAGTGCTGGATTGCACAACAATTGCACCTTGGGGTACGGCGGAGGCAGCCTTTTTGAGTGACAGCAGTACAGTGGTGGGTTGCTACCGGTTCGTACAGGTTTGGATGAACCAGTAGCGGCAACGGCAGGAGGCTCCGCCCACCCACCTGGACATCATCAAAAATGCTCTGAGCATGCGCAGAAGTGTTGCACGTGTGCAAAGTGCGTGCGCCCGGGTGCTCCTGTTCCCGAACAGGTAGCAAAGGTAAGGGAAACCCACTACTGCAGCAGTAGTACTAGGGGTGAAGTCGAAGCCTGGGCCTACACTTCAGGCCCAGCCTCAGCACTGTCACTGAATGCTGCTATTCAGGATGGCCTAGATTGGCAGGTGTGTGTGTGTGTGTGTGTGTGTGTGTGTGTGTGTATGGTGGTGATGGTGGTAGGAGATAGAGAATTGTTTCTCTTTTGTTCAAGGTGGAGTGGAGGAATGACACACCAGCAGAGTCAAGTTAGGCATTTTCCAAACGTTTGACATGCCAACCCTCAAAGGTCTGCCATCATTGGTCTTAGACGTTGCTGGGATCTTTTAAAGATGCACGTTGTTAAGGCAGCAAAGGAAAAATACCCAATTGTCCCAAGAACACAAGCATTCAAAACTTCTTTCCGCCCACCCCTAGCTCAGCTCCAGGCTGACCCAAAGTACAATAGGGAGAATGTTCCAATTCTCCAATCCTCCCTCCTCCCTTTTGGCTTTGAACCGCTGCATCCAGCCAAGCAAACCAAATGCTGAGTTCACAGGCTGAACCTCAGAGCCTTGAAGCTGCCAGCTGGGTTTCGGGGGTGGGGGGTGCGTGCCTGTCTGCGTGTGTGCCTGCGTGTGTTGCTGCCACGTGTAGAAGGAACCGAAGAGAGCCAAGCGGGTTGCTGTTTGCAGAGAATGTGGGAGCCCACTGACCCTGCTGGGGGAATGAGGCAGTTTGCATTGCAAGCCACCGGAGGGAAGAACCTCTGGAGCTAAAGAAAGAGGGTCTTGCCAAAAGCAGCAGTGATAGAAGCTTTTCCAAATGGCAACCAGCGGAGAGCGAGCGGATGCTTGTGTTTCAGAACTAGTCCATTTCTCTGATTATTCATCCCCTTTCGTCCCTGGGCCCAAGATGCAAGGGCGCAGCCTCAGACCTGCAAAGAAGCCTGTCTCCACCAGTAATGAAACCCAGACACTGAAAAAAACATGTGCTTCCAATATCAGGCGGGGGCGGCAGGAACAGGGAGAAATGCTAAACGCCCTTTTGGGCTGAAGACTGTGTGCCAGGCAGCCAAGACTGCAAGAGGGGTGGGGTGGGGAAGGCCATTAGGAAAAGGGACCAACACAAAAGGATAACAAGACCCTCAAGTATCCTTTAGTTCCACCTTCCCCCGCTCCCCGCATCCCGACCCGAGAAATTCCAAGATGCAGAACCACAGGGAGGGACTCAGAATCCATGCAAATCATTGCATGCTTCAATTTTGAAAGTGAAATGAGTCTCCTGGGTTATCATCCCCCCCCCTTTCCCCAAACTGGACAAACGGCTGATGGTTCCATAAACAAACAAGGCTTTTCATCTGCGGGCTGAGAAAGTGGCTGTTTCCTGCGACGACGGGTGTGGGGCAGCTTCTCCAGGGTTGCAGTTTTTACAGGCCTCCCGAGGTTATAGACCAAAGTCCACCCAAGACCTTGGCAAATGAAGCAAGCCAGAATGGTTGGCCAAAGGCATTCACCATCTGGAAAAAAGTATAAGTAGTCCTTGACTTACCACCAGATGTTTAGTGATTGCTCAAAGTTACCACAACATTGAAAAAAAAGTGACTTAGGACTGTACAACTGTTGCAGCATCCCCATGGTCACGTGATCAAAATTCGAACTGTTGTCAACTGTTCACATTTATAACGGCTGCAGTGCAACCCTCTTTTGCAACCTTCTGACAAGTAAAGTCAATGGGGAAGTCAGACTCACTTAACAACCGCATTACTAACTTTACAACTGCAGTGATTCACTTCACAACTGTGGCAAGAAAGGTCGTAACATGGCGGGGGGGAACTCACTTAACAACTGTCTCGCTTAGCAACAGAGATTTTGGCCTCAATTATGGTTGTAATGTTTGTAAAGCGTGCTTTGAGCCGAGCTTGAATGTGGGTTTCCTGTTTTTCCTTTGGCAAGTACTGTATACAGAACTGGTTTACCATTGCTTTGTTTTGGACAACTTTCTTTCTTTCTTTCTTTCTTTCTTTCTTTCTTTCTTTCTTTCTTTCTTTCTTTCTTTCTTTCTTTTTTATTATACACAAAAACATAACATACAAACATGTAATATTAGGAATCTTAGTTCCTATCTTAAATACAGTTGAAGATCAGTTCATCAAATTTCATACACATATACTATAAATATTTATCTTCTTTTCTATATCCGTAGTTACTATATGCTCTTCTGTATATACACATTTATTTTCTGGTCTATTTTTTATTACTTACATCTATATAAATTTAATAATTGGTATTTACACATTCTATACTCCATTTTCCCTGTTCTTTAACCATTCATAAAATCTATTCCATGTTAAATAATATTCTGATTCCTCCTTGTCTTGTAATTCTTTTCATCATCTTATCCATCTCGGCGCAGTAAAAAAAATTTCTTATAATTTTCTCATCATTTGGTATGTCATTATGTTTCCATTTTGTTGCATATGCTATTCTAGCAGCTGTCACTATATGTATTATTAAATAATATATTTATTTCACATAATTACCCAATATAATTCCCAATGGACAACTTTATTTTCCCGTTTTACCTAAAGCCCTGGTATTTCCTAGTAGTCTCCCCTCTCAGCACTAATCTGACCTAACCCGGTTAGCTTCTTTCTCACATCAAGGTGCCTGAAAGAAGTTCTACTCTTTCTGTGACATCCCCTCATGGGGTTCATCCCAGGCAAATACGTTGCTCCTTTGAAAGGCCAGGACAGCTCTGTAGATACTCTAGCGGCCCATCTGTATTAAATCAAGGTTTAACTTCCTCCATGAGGTCAATTTACTGTATTTGGAGAAACAAATGAAGAATTCGTCATCTAGTGGGATAAACAAGGCAGGTCAATAAGATGGGCAGGATAAAAAAAAAAGAGCCCATTTGGGTAAATCACCTGGCACCATGCAATTGACCAGGCTACATGTTTGCAGCCACCAGAAATGTACAGTGTAATATTACCAGAAAGGATCTTGGAGCTAAAAGTCAGTAAATACACCCAATATAAGGTGTTGGAGGATTTCTCTGCACTCCATGTGCACACAATTGGTCTCAGGGTAGAGTTAGGCTTGCATTCAGTTCTCCATACGTCAGAATTACTTCTAACCTTGTCTCCAGCACAGAAATTAGAAAAGAAATATGGGATTAATATTGCATATGGTAAGTGCAGCAAAATTACTGAATGTGGAATAGTGTTGGAAAAGCAATGAAATGCCTACACTGGAAGATTCATTGAACTTGCAGAAATGGCGAAGCTAACTAGTTTATCAGAGATAAAACAACAGATACTTAAAAAAAAAAAAAGACTGGAAACCGTAAATGGACTTTGGATGAAAGAAAAGAAGAAGGATTTGATGATTTGGGGATTATAAATGATTTAGAAGATGCAGGAAAAAAAGTTTACCATGATAATTACTGCTAGAAGAAAGGGTAGAAGGAGCAATTGTATCTCTGTTTCTCATTTTTTTATATTTGTTCTTGTTTGTTTTGTATATTTTACTGCACTGAAAAATTCTAATTAAAAAAGTGGTCTCCAGCCCGGATGCACGCACACACGCCAAGCATGCACAACATACAAACTGTGAAAGCAGACAACTCTTCCAAACCCAATTTTCCTTTTTGAGAAGGGTAAGGGCACCCAGTTATTATCTGTGTTAAATTGTGGGCAAAGATCGCAGGAGACAGACTTCAGAACAGCTCTTTTATTAGCTCACTCAAGCAACCAACAACTAGCAGTCTGACAGATAGCCCTTTTATAGGGAGCTGTCAGACACAACAACCAATAGCGTATGAGCATTCAAACACATGACCAGGGTGGCAACAACAGTTCAGGTAGAGTTCAACTATAAACATAACAACAACAGTTCAGGCAGAGGTCGTCTAGTCAAAACAAGTTTATGGTTCAGTTATAGGTCAGTCAGAACACAACAATCTGCTCACTACTCATCTGTTTAAATCAATCAATCAATCAATCAATCAATCAATCAATCAATCAATCAATCAATCAATCAATTTAATGGTTTAGCACAGTTTCTCAAACTTGGCAGCATGAGGAACATGGCTAGCTGGGAAATCCTGGGGGGTAGAAGTCCACATATCTTAAAGTTGCCAAGTCTGTAACATACTGGTTTAGCACCTCTCTCCCCATCCTACTATTTAATATCTGAATTGTCCTTCTTAAAGTAACACATTATGTTCCACATTTATCATTTTTCAATAAATAATCCATTTCAGACATTCTTAAACAAAAATCCACATTTCTGCCCCCCCCCCACTTTTTTCCACTTTAAACTTTTAATGTACTGTAAAATTTTAATTAAAAAATATTAAAAAGAAGTTCTCAGACAGTAATCAGGCCAAAATTACTTGGGGAGCAAAGCAGGCACAAAGGTTTGCCTTCTGAAAATCCCATGGCATTTCAGGGCAAAACCAAGCATTGGGAAATGAACTCTCCCCTAAGCATAAACCACTGAGTTTCCTAGGAAAGAAGGACCTAGGTCAGTGATGGCGAACCTTTTTTCCCTCGGGTGCTGAAAGCGCGTGCACGTGTGCTATCATGCACATGCGAGTGCCCACACCCATAATTCAATGTCTGGGGAGGGCGAAAACGGCCTCCCCCGCCCCCGCAGAGGTCCTCTGGAGGCCGGAAACGGCCCGTTTCCCAACTTCCGGTGGGCCCGGTAGGCCCATTCTTTGCCCTCCCCTGGCTCCAGAGGCTTTCCTGGAGCCTGGGGAGGGCGAAAACGCCCCCTACCCCCCTGGAGGCCCCCCGGAAGCCTAAAATGCCCTCCCAGAGCCTCTGTGTGAGCCAAAAATCAGCTGGCCGGCGCACACATGCACACTGGAGCTGAGCTAGGGCAACGGCTCGCGTGCCGGCAGATATGGCTCCGTGTGCCACCTGTGGCACGCGTGCCATAGGTTCGCCATCACTGACCTAGGCTCAAAGCTACACAAACAACGGCACCTTTTCCTCCAGGCCCTATCATGGCCAAACAAACAGGAATTCTGGAATGATGAGAAAAAGAAACTCATGTATGGTAGGTCATACAACCCACCAGATACCCAACCAGGAAATTGCCTGTGGTTGGTCCTGCCACCAATTACAGGATAAAAACAAACTTTCAGCAATCATGAGGGGATTTTTTTTTTATTCTGTGGAAAAGAGTTGGCTGGAGTCTTTATAGTGGGTTATGTTGAAAAAGCCTGTACAGCAGTGGTGGGCAGGGGGCTGCCCCTTCTTTACCCCCCCCCAGTCTTCATGGTCTGTAGAAAGATGTCATTGAAGAGGACAAGGTTAACCTTTCTGAGCCTTTTCAGGGTGGCTTCTGAAAAGGGTTAATGCAAAATAGACTGTTAACGTTTTAAGGCTTTACGTACGGATGTATTTTGGCTCTTCCTTTCATCCACCTTTATTATTATTATTAGAGTTGGAAGGGACCTTGTAGGTCATCTAGTCCAACCCTCTGCTCAAGCAGGAGTTCCTACACCCTTTGAGACAGATGGCAGTCCAGTCTCTGCTTGAAGGTCGCAAGTGTTGGGGCTCTCACAACCTCTGCTGGCAAGCTGTTCCAATGGTTGATCGCTCTCACCATCAGAAAGTTTCTCCTCACTTCCAGGTTGAATCTCTCCTTGGTCCGCTTCCATCCGTTATTTCTTGTTTGGCTTTCAGGTGCCATAGAGAACAGCCTGACCCCCTCCTCTCTGTGGCATCCCCTCAAGTATTGGAACACTGCTATGATGTCACCCCTGGTCCTGCTCTTCGTCAGACTGGCCAAGCTCAGTTCCTGCAACTGCTCTACACTACACACTAAAGGTAATCCTTGACTTACGACCACAATTGAGCCCAAAATGTACGTTGCTAAGCAAGACATTTGTTAAGTGAACTTTGTCTGAATTGATTACCTTTCTTGCTGGAGTTGTTAAGTGAATCACCCTCAGTTGTTAAGTTAGATAAGTGAATCTGGCCTCCCCATTGATTTTGCTTGTCAGAAGATTGGAAAAGGGGATCACATGACCCCGGGATAGTTCACTATTCTGTGCTCAACAATTTGGAGGAGGAGGATGGGATAGCAAGAAGTAGAATCTCTGCGGAAGTAATCCTGAGCACTGAGCAGGAGCAGCTGCCTGGTCCTTGTAAGGACAGACCATTTTTATTCCTTTTAAAAGTTTGGGGAGAAAGAGCAGCCATGCCATTAGTCCGACAGAAGCGTGGCTCAAGCATCCCAGGTCCGTCTGACAAAGAGATATATATCTGGATGTTGCAGAATGAGTACCAGATACACACCAGGATTGTCAGTGGAAGCCAGGGGTTTCAAAAAATAGCAACAGAAATAGCGCTTAGACTTATATACCACTTCACAGTGCTTTACAGCCCTGTCTAAGCATTTTACAGAGTTAGCATATTGCCCCCAACAATCTGGTTCCTCATTTTACCGACCTTGGAAGGATGGAAGGCTGAGTCAACCTTGAGCCGGTCAGGATCGAACTCCTGGCAGTCGGCAGGGTTTGCCTGCAATAGTGCATTCTAACCACTGCGCCACCACGGCTAGAATATAACATAGCTGGAGGAAAAAGCCATCCTCGAAAGCAATGTGATTACTGTAAGTGTTTCTTGTTTGGGAACTCCCATGCTTGGCAATGAGCACAGGAAACAGAAATCAAAATATTGCTGCTAACCTCAAACCAGCAGGGAGGTTGAGGGGTGGAAGGAAACAAAACACTTGAAAATTAGGCTATAAGCCATTCCATGTGGGCTCATACAGTCCATGCCTCCTCCCTCTTTCCCGTAATTGTTTCTTCCCAGTTACGTCACTTCTGTTCTGGACAAGAGCGATGTCACGCTCGTCAAGGTGTTTTAGCACAGACGTCATCCACATGTGGCAGTCTGCCGCCTCTGCCTTTCCATTCGGAGGGTGATTAATAAAGTCTAGAACCCGCTAAGCGGACTGTCTGTCAGGGGGAAACCACTGGCACCGGGTCACAGCAGACCGAGTTTCTTTTAACAGCTGTTGTATCTGCACACAGCAGCAAGCAGCCATAACCACAGGACTCTATTATGGGACACGAAGGGCCGTACAGGAAATGAGTCCCTGTTTCCTTCTAACAGTTGTTTCAAATGAAGCTCAGGGGTTGATACTCCAAAGCTGGTTTCTGGAATGCAATTTGAAGTTCTTAAATGATAAATATAATCTTTTTTTTAAAGTGCCCCCTCAACATACAGGTAGTCCTTGACTTACGACCACAATTCAGCCCAAAATGTCTGTTGTTCATGGAGACATTTGTTAAGTGAATTTTGCCCCATTTTACAACTTTGCTTGCCACAGTTGTTAAGTGAATCACTGCAGTGGATAGGTTAGTAACCCGGTTGTTAAGTGAATCTGGCTTCCCCATTGACTTTGCTTGTCAGAAGGTCACAAAAGGGGATCACATGACCCTGGGACCCAGCAACGGTCATAAATATGAACCAGTTGCCAAGCATCTGGATTTTGATCACGTGACTATGGGGATGTTTCAAAGGTCGTAACTGTGAAAAACGGTCATGACTCATAAGTCAGTTTTTTTAGCGCCATTGTAACTTTGAACGGTCACTAAATGAAGTGTTGTAAATCGAGGGCTACCTGTATTGCATTTAACTTTGCTTTAGACAGGATAGATAGGGAGTGGGGGTGGGGCGGTGGGATTTTCGCTTAAACATATAGTTCAGGGGTTTTCAAACTTGGCCACTTTAAGACCTGTGGACTTCACCTCCCAGAATTCTTCACTCAGCCATGCTGGCTGGGGAAATCTGGGAGTTGAAGTTCACAAGTCTTAAAATTGCCAAGTTTGGAGACTCCTGATATAGATGAAAGCATCTGTGAGTGCCAAAAAAAGGTTTCCGTGTGTTTTTAGAATACTTTCATGATATATAAATGGCACATATATCTCTGTTAGGTTTTGATTCATTTTGAATAGGCCTACCAAAGGCTCTTGGCTTTTCTGAGTAGCTTCCTGTAAGCTTTTTGATCTTGCCCTTTGTTGAGACAAAGAAGGGCTGTTGTGCAATTATCCCCACTTTCACAAAAAAAGAGAGAAGACCACACAAATTAATTCCCCATTTAAACCACAGTCATAAAATGATGAACTGGAGGCAGCAGTATCTGCAGCAGTATCTGTGACACATACAGATGTTAAAATGAGCACTAAGAACATAAACCGTAGTCACTTAGTACTGAGGCCAGAAGTATTCCAACACCCTTCCCCTCAAAACACGGTTAGAATTGCCAACCTAACATCTCAGAAACAAATTTAGATATAGAACTTGTTTCATAAACCCCTACCAAAGAAAACAGCACAGTATTTCTTTCCATTTCAATTTCCCAGAAGCACTGCATCCCAGCACTTACTTTTCCACCTCGCTAGCTGTGAATTATGGAAGCTACATACAGTCTAACTCATCAAGAGAGCACTAGGATGATTTGGAGAAGGGGATGGTTTTAAGGAGGTGTTTTTTTCCCTCTTCCCACGCACTTAGAAGTTTTCAAATAATTCAGCTATAACCTAACCTAGCAATAGATAAAGATTAGTCTGCATTAGTTAATAGCTCACTGGCTGATCTGTACTGGCTCCAGTTGCAAAGTGAACTACAGTACTTCTTCCCCTCAATGAATGAGTCTGAAAAGGAATGAAGTCAGGAGTTATCAGGAATCAATTTTGGGATGGATGGTTTGGGAGCTCAGTTCAGTCCCTGCACCGAGAATTCTTGAATTCCTAGACTTTTTGCTTTGTACCAAATTAATCAGGGTTCAATGAAAAAAAAAATTAAAATTGATTCTGTAACTAGGAGGGGAACAGTAACCACATAATTTGAGATGTTGAACAGATGGACATTTTTCTTCTTCACCATATTGCCTTCCTAACGATTCCCTCCGGAGAGCAAGAAACCCATGCAAACAATGAAACATCTGAACACCACAACCTCTTTGAATGTAGACAGTCATGTTTTACATTTGTATCTTTAAAAAAAATAGTGTAATGTATGCTTATTCAAATTTATATCTCACAAAGTCCAATAGGATATACAGTCAGGCAAATTTTCTCACTGAACGTGCTTTGTGAGACATAAGCCACACACATTTTTGCAATGTAAAAAACAAGTTCAGTGAGCGCATACATGTGTTGCTTTTCCATCTAGAAAATCAGCTGCAAATGTAACTAGCTGGGCCACAGAGCAGTTTCCCCCCCAAAAGTATCTCACAGAAGCCCCTCCCCCCCTCCCTTGGTAGATTCAAGTTCCCAAAGTGGTTTGCCACCCATTAATTTTTATTTACAATACTACTTTCATGGACTGGAAGCCATCAGTCAATTACAATTTTAAATTGCCTCCAGATACTAAATGGTAACAATCAAGAAGAGGCGCTAGCCCACCCAGGAGACTTATCCACTAGCTTCTTCAAGCAAATCCAGGACAGTTGATCAATCCGAGGATTAACAGGTCCACTACAACAGAGGTCGCCAACCTTGGCAACTCTAAGACTTCAGCTCCCAGAATTCCCCAACCAGCCAATTCTGGGAGTTGAAGTCCACAAGTCTTAAAGTTGCCAAGGTTGGAGATCTCTGCACAACAAGGAATTTCTGGTGGCTCCGCTGGAAACTTGCGCTCCAGCCTCGCACTTTCCACCATCCCCACCTGAGAGAGGCGTTAAGTTTTGCCAGCAAAGGCGGGATGGGATGAGTCGGGATGGCAGCAGGAGGCTAAGATCAGTCTTGCAAACGGACCACAAAAAAGTGTGTGTGTGAATCTTCCTCCTCACGCCTACCTCTTTCTCCCACGCGGACTTTCAAGGCACGGAGAAGCGTGATTGAGAAGCACCGCAGGTGATTGTCTATGGAGATTCTCAATCATCCAGGTAGTGGTTGTCCCAAAGGTGCTTTTTTTTTTCAAGAGACAGCTGGAGTTTTCTGCTTTTTCTTTGAAGACGCTGAACTCTTCAAATAAACACCAGAAAGTCCAGTTGTCTCTTGGGAGGGGAAAAAAAGCACCTTTGGGACTACCTCAGGTGATGGAAGGAGGACGGGGGCGGGGAGAGGCGACGCGTTCGCGGATAATGAATGGGAGGCGAGAAGCCTTCCTCGCAGGACGGGGCAGCGAAAAGCCCGAGCGGGTCTCCTCCCTAATTCCCAGTCCTTGGAGCTCTTCGCCTCTCGGGAGAAGACGGGCAGGGAAGGCAATGGCAAATAGGGGCGAATAGACGAGCGCCGGCAAAGGTCCGCAACGAGACACACCCAGGACTGGAAGGTTGTGTGTGTGTGTGTGTGTGATGTGTGTGTAGGGGCGAGACTGACCGAGGAGGGCCGGCGCCGGGTTAGGAGGATCGCGCGTGTGCAATGCTCGGTTCTTGCCGCCGCGTCCCCCCTCCGGCAGGGCGGCGTCCCCTCTTCCACTTACCCTCCTGGCTCGGGGCAAGGTGCCCCCCGAGGCCGCCAGCGCTTTTTCCAGCTCCGACGCTCGGCCCCCGGGAGCTTCCGGGCCGGCCACGCTCGCCGCCGTTTCTTGCGCCGGTTGCCCGGGCCGAAGGCGCCGAAGTCTTCGCAGGGTCATGGCTGGAGAGCGGCGGAAAGGAAGACAGACGGGCGGGCGCGCCACACGGTGCTGTCTGGGCTCCGGGATTCGATGGGGAAACCACGCCCCTCCGCCTTCTCTCGGCGAGTCAAGTCTCCTTTTGCAAAGACAAGCGCCGCTGAGGCCACGCCCCGTCTTCGGGAGGCCACGCCCCTCGGCTCGCAGCTCCATATGCCCACCGCCGAGAAAACTCACCTTTCTGAATTCGAGGCGCTGCTTATAGTCGGGGCTTCCAGCTCTGAACGTCTGGAGGCTTCCCAATTACAGGTATATGAGGCATCGGGGCTATTTTCTACCAGCCAAGCTCGCTTGGGCGAGCCGGGCCCCTTTCCCCTTCACTCGGTCCATTCTTCCCAGGAATGCTTCCCCAAACCCCCAAAAACTTTAACCTTAGACTGTCTACAGTCGACCTCACCCCATTCCTAAGAGGTCTGTAACGGGCGTGCATAAGCGCACCATTGTGCCTACCATCCCTGTCTTACTGTCCTATTGTCCAAATTTACCTGTACCTCCCTTGCTTTTGTTTATGTTTATACCATACCTGCTGTCTTGTACATGTTTTGCTAAATAAAAATACATTAAAAGTGCGTTCCCCTCGGTAAGAAGGAAACTCCGAGAGGGAGCGGCGTCTGAAGTTAGAGAGTTCTACAATTCCATTTTTTCCCAAGCCGCTAGTCCTCAGTGTTCTTATCTAGTGACGAAGCTGGCGGGGTTGCGGAGACAGCTTCATTGGAAACCTTTGAGGACGGTTAACAAGCGAAGCAGTTCCCCGGAGGCCCCGTCGTTTCAGCCCTCGCACTGCGAAACACAGCTGCTTTTTTTTAAAATAGCCCGGGTAGCGGAGCTTCCGCTGCGGTGAGCCCGAGGCTGAGAAACCGGATCTTGTTGTCCTGTGTCCTAAGTTTAAAAAGAGCGATCTTTGTGAAAACCGCTTAAGCTTTTAAGCGCAAATCCGAAACTGTCTCAAACGAGTTCTGTTTTCTCACTGCTCCCGCACCGTTACGTGTGTGGGAAGACAAGGGAAGATCGTGTCCGAAACAAAGAGATTCCTTACACCAGGCAGTTTTTTCCTTTAAGCACCTACCTTACATTTGCTTCCCCAACCCGGCGCCCTTCCATTGTACCGGAATGCGACTCCCCTAATCAGAGAATTTGGGAATCGCCCACAGATCAAGCTTTCTCAACCTTGGCTATGTTTAAGACACGTGGACTTCAATTCCCAAAGTTGAGAAACCGCGATCTAGATGGCTCCAGACTGAGAAACTCTGGCGCTCATAACTGCTTCTGGTGAGAGCAACGGAACAGCTCGATATTCCTGAAATGAAGCAAAGAAACTTCTTCCTAGTTAGTCTCTTCTGTTTTTGTCCGCAGACGGGACGCTTTCAGAATGTGGCCCAAGACTGAAAAGCCACAAATGAATAAACATTCATATTTCATAGTCTGCGCGAAAAACGTGGGAAGGATGTGTGGTAATGTAGCTCCTTCTAGCGTCGGCATGGATAAATTTCAGAGGAAACCTTAATTGCCAGAAAAGACTTAAGAGAAGCATGCACTGTTATAGGCTTATTCAGTTATATATCTCGTTCATTTACAAGTAGCACATCATCGTTAGAAATACTATCTCAGCTCATTGTTAGTCCTACAACGATCCATTTTATATCGAGCTTGTTAGATTTGGGGTTGAATGAAGAGGCAGGACTCCAGCCAGGGGCGGGTTCCTCTTACTTGGCTACCAGTGCGCTGCATGCGCATCATCACATTTTGTGCGCATGCTAGCTAAGCGCATGCGTCTCCTCGCGCGATTTTGCTTTCACGCATGCGTGGAAGCAAAAAATCACCAAAATCTCGCACACGCCCTCATGAGATTTTGCTTCCGCGCATGCGCAGGAAGCAAAAAAAGGCCAAAAATTTGAAAAAAAGATGGCACTGTGCGACGGACTGGCGAAGACGGCACTGGAGCCGTCGCGTGCAAATTGCGCAATCGGCGGGTTCCTACCGGAACGGCACACTGGACCGCACCGGTAGGAACCCACCACTGGACTCCAGCATCGTGACTTCAGCTCTTTATTGCAGGTATAGGCAATACACTCTTTCAGGCTGGCTGACAGGGCTCTCCTTTTAAAGGGCTCTGTCAGGCAGCCTGGCCACTGACATCTTATTTTTCCTGCCGCTCGAGTAGACCAATGAGCAGCGGCACACTAACTCTACTGTTTAACTCGGACCAGAGTGAAGCCTTTGCTCCTGGCTTCACTCCCTAGTTACATATTCAACACCCCTCCCTCCCAGAATGGAATTTATCAATAAGAGTAGGATGTAGTCACGCAGGTGAACGGGGCGTTGGTATGTGCAATTTGACCTTCACAATTCCTTTAGCCCAGCTGCGGCGGCTGTGCAGTCTGATCTGCTGCTGCTTCCGAGGCAGCAGAAGGAACCGCCTGGAACTCCTCCTGGGGTGTGGCTGACTCCGCCCGGGCCAACCTCTCCGGAGACCCTCGCTGGACACGTTGCTCTTCAGGTGTGTGCGTGCGTGTTCTATTCGGGCTTGAGAGTGAGGTCTGTTGTTCGTTATCTGGTGGGTTGGTTTCTATGGGTGTTTTGTATGCTGTTGAGGGTGGAGCACTGTCTAGTTCTAACTGTGTTTGGGGTTCTGTTTGGGGCAGAGTATCGTTTGCCTGTCTTAGGGTAAAGTTATCTATTCTTTCCCGGAGTTGATCCTATATGTCTTCTCCAAATTTTCCCATCCTCTAATTCTACTTGATAGAGCCGGGGGCTGGTAATGGCGGTTACTTTAGCCAGAACCCATAGGGGGTTGCCTGCATAGTTGTGGGCATAGACCAGATCTCCTATGCCAAATGACCGGGTTTGCCCGGTCATGTCGAGGGGCGTTTCTGCGTTATAGTTTGGGTATAGCCTGTCTAGTGGAGACCTAAGCTTGCGACCCATTAACAATTCTGCAGGACTCCGGTTTGTGGCTAAACTAGGTGTTATGTGTTGGGCCAACAGGAATTGGTCTATTTTAGTCTGCCAGTTCTCAAGGCCCATTCTTGCTAGAGCTTCCTTAGTTGATCTAACCATTCATTCTGCTTGTCCATTGCTAGCCGGATGGAAAAGGGGCGACCAAGGCATGTCTTATCCCCTGTTCCACTAAAAATGATTCAAAATGTTTTGCTGTGAATTGTGCCCCATTGTCGGATACCAGAACGTCTGGTAGTCCATGGGTGGCAATCAGTCTCCGAAGCACCTTGATTGTTGCGTCAGTTGTTGTTGTTGTCATTAGGATTACCTCAAGCCATTTTGAATAGGCATCTACAGCAATTAGAAATGTTTGACCCTAGACCGGTCCTGCAAAGTCAATGTGTATTCTCGACCATGGTCCCTTTGGTGTCTCCCATTCCCTTGTGGGTGCCCTGGGTGGTGCTGGTCTGGCTTCCTGGCATGGTGTGCAAGTTGCAACCCATTCTGTTATGTCCCTATCCATGTTTGGCCACCACACGTAGCTCCTGGCTAATGCCTTCATTCTGACAATGCTAGGATGTTCCACGTGTAACGCTTCTAAAATTGGTTTCCTCAAATTGTTTGGCACAACCACTCGCTCCCCCAACAACAGGCATCCCTTTAGGGCTGACAATTCATATTATTTAGTCAAAAACGGTTTGAATTCCTCCCCCACTTATCCTCCTGGCCACCCCCTCCACACCCAGTTCAAAACTTTAGCCAAAGTTTTATCTTTTGCCGTCTGCGCTGCTATTTCGGTCACTGTGACTGGGCTGGCTTCGAAATCTTTGATGAGAAGGGTGGTTGCAATGGGAACTGGGTCTTTTATGAGGTCCGGGAGAGGGCACTGGCTGAGGGCGTCTGCGTTGCTTATGTTCTTTCCTGGCCGGTATATTAGTGTATAGTTATACGCTGCCAAGAATATTAAGCATCTAGTCATTCTAGGGCCGTGATGGCGAACATATGGCACGGGTGCCACAAGTGGTACGCGGAGCCATAACGGTGGGCACGCAAGCTCAGGTCCGGCGTGCATGTGTGCACCAGCCAGCTGATTTTCGGACCTTCTGGGCCCACTGGGAGTCGGGAAACAGGCTGTTTCCAGCCTCCAGAGGGGGTGGGGAAGGCCGTTTTCGCTCTCCCCAGGCTCCTAGAAAGGCTCTGGAGCCTGGGGAGAGCGAAAAATGGGCGTGCCATTGCACGCTGGGAGCAGGGGGGTGATGCGTGCATGTGCGGGGGTGCATGGAATTATGAGTGTGGGCACGCACACACATGATCCCCCGCATTCCCCCCCCTTTTGGCACGCGAACCAAAAAAGGTTCGCCATCACTGTTCTAGGGGATGTGTAGGTCGGAGTTGGGCGGTCTCCTGCAATAATGCCAGGGAGAGGCTTGTGATCTGTAATGAGTTTGAAATGCCTTCCATATAAGTATTCATGGAAACGCTTTATTCCCGCCACAGCAGCCAGCACTCTGTCCAGCTGCCCATAGTTCCTTTCTGCGGGTGATAATGTTCTAGAATAAAAGGCAATGGGAGCCTCACTTCCGTTCAGCATCCGATGGCTGAGGACAGCGGCCACTCCATAAGGGGATGCATCACAAGTTAGCAAAAGGGGAAGAGTCTGGTTATATTGAACTAGGACACTTTTGGATGATAATAGGTTCTTTACAGCCGAGAAGGCAGCAGCTTCTTTTGGTCCCCAGTTCCAACGTGACTTCTTACCTAGCAGTCGGTGTAAAGCAGGGTGGCCAAACCATGGCGCATGCACCCAACGTGGCACATTGGATGCTTACAAGTGGCGCATTGCATCCTTGCGCCTACTTAGCTCAGCTCCTCTGGGCTCTGCCTACGGCAATTTAAAACGCACTTCTGCCCGCGAGGAAGAGGGGGCAAGCATCGATCCCTGCCTCCGCGCAGGCAGGAGCGCTTTTCAAAACGCTGCCGAAGGCAGCCCAGAGCAGCCGAGCCAGTCCAGCAAGTGAGGGAGGCATTGGCAAGAGGCGGAGCCGAAAGGGAGGGCTAAAAGGAAGTTTGCTTCCCTGCGCTCATCTGGCCTCTGCCTACGTCAGTTTGAAACGCCCAGATGAGTGCAGGGCTTGAGAAGCAAACTTCCTTTTAGCCCTCCCTTTCGGCTTCGGTAGCGTTTTAAAACATGCTTCTGCCTGCGAAGAACAGGAGGCAAGCATCGGTTCCCTTCATCCCTTCAAAACGCTTCGAAGGACTTTAGGGGTTTCGGGCAGGGGATGGGGCGTGGTGTGGCGTGAGTGAGGAAGGCAGCGGCGACAGTGACGCCCCGCCCCATCCCCTGCCCCAAACCCCCAAAGTGAAAAAATTGGTGCATGGTATGCTTAAGGTTGGCCACCACTGGTGTAAAGGTTCAGCAATGGTCGCCTTCTGTGGCAGAAAAATACTATAAATGTTTAAAAGTCCAAGAAAAGCCTGGAGTTCAGTCTGATTTTTTTTGGTGCTGGGGCTTCTTAGATAGACACTTTATTTGGGGTTGGGTGAATACCTGACCCATCAATTAAATACCACAGGAATTCAACTTGTGGTACTCCTATTTTGCATTTCTCTTTTTTCACTTTAAGCCCCACTTCCTGGAAACGTCTCAATGTTTCTCTCAGTCTTTGGATTACTGTATTTTTTCGGAGTATAAGACGCACCTTTTTCCTCCCTAAAAGAGGCTGAAAATTTGGGTGCATCTTATACTCCGAATGTAGCTTTTCCGAAGCTTTTTTTCCCAGCCCTAACGAGGTGCTAACGATCTTACCAGCTTGCAGCATTTTTTAATTCCTACTCCCTCCAAAGTAGTTTTTACCCGCCCTAAGTCTTTGCAGGCTTGTTTTCATTCCTACTCCTCTGAAAAAGGTTTTTTCACCCCTAACCAGGGGATAAAATGATGTGCTGAAGCTGAACAGACTAAGGATGAATACCTGGTAGGTAGATTTCCCCCCCCCCCCTATTTTCCTCCCCCCAAACTAAGGTGCGTCTTATACTCCAAAAAATACGGTAATTCCTCTTTGTTGTCCCCGGACACGAGGACATCATCAAAGTATGGTACTACCCCCTCAATGCCATGTAGGCAGTGCTCCATTAAGCTTTGAAATAGTCCTGGAGCCACAGTCATCCCAAATTGTAAGCATTTAAATGCCCCTCCGTGCGTTACAATTGTTTGCGCTTCTGTGGTGGTGTCATTCACCGACAATTGCTGATAGGCTTGTGCTAGATCTAGTTTTGCGAATATTTTGCCTTGCCCTAGGCCTAGGGAGTACAGTAGGTGCTGAATGACCAGTACTGGGTAAGGGTTTTGTTGCAAGGCTTTATTAAGGGTACATTTGTAGTCCGCGCAGATGCGGATAAACCCATCTGGTTTAATTGGGGTGACTATAGGGGTTTCCCACTTCGTGTGATCTACCGGCTCCAAAATTCCTTGGGCAATTAACTTGTCTAATTGCATGTCTTCTTTGGGCCGGAGGGCAAGGGGAACCTTCCTTGCCTTCATTCGGATGGGGGCTACATTTGGGTCTAAATTGAAAGAAATGGGTTTCCCCATGTACTTTCCCAGACTTCCGTCGAAAACATCCTCAAATTCCTTCATCACATCCTGTAGATTGATCTCCTGGGTTGTGTGGACGTCGTCTTGGACTGAGTGGATGCCCATTACTCCTAAACCCAGAGTTTTGAACCATTGCAGTCCTAGTAGGCTGGGCAGGTCGTTGTCTATGACAGTCAGTTGCAGCTTTCCAGTGAATTGTTTAAATTGGACTTGCACAGAGCCTATTCCCAGCATGGGGATAAGGTTCCCTTGATAAACTTTAAGCACCAACTTCTGTGGTTCCAGCTGATTCTTCTCTAGTTCTGGGACTGCTTTTCTTGATAGTGTTCCAGGATACAATGATCAGGGATGACCCAGTGTCTACCTCCATGCTGCATGGGGACCCTTCAATGAGAAACCTGATGTGGATTTTCTCTAAGTTGGGCATGTTAGAGTGGCCAATAGTTGTGTGTTGGTATTCTCTGGTATTTGCAGCTCTGGGCTCTCTGCGGTTATTTCTTTGGAATTGTGTCTTCCTGAACCCCGGTTGCCACTCTGGTTGCCTTGGAGGTTGGGTTGGGCGAAACATGACGGGTTGGTCGGCTTGGCAAGCTAAGAGCATTTGATGTGACCTTTTTTGTCAAATCCCTGGCAGATTGCGTCCAGGAATCGGCAGCTTGCTCTGGGGTGATTTTCCCCACAGCCGGCACACAAGGAGGGTTTGTCTTGCTTTTCAGAGCTTCCGGCTCTCCCATCGATTCATAGGCGATGAATTTCATCATCTTCCTCAGGGAATTCTTCGGTCTCCCAGCTCTTCTGATGTACAGTGGCTGCTCTTTGTGGCACGTTAAAATTTTCTGTCTTTGAATGGCCGCACCTGTTTTATCAGTTGCTTCAGATGCTCTGGCTTCTTCTAATGCCATCTTAAAATTGAGCTTAGGGATAGATAGCAGTCTTCTCTGTAAGCGGAGATCTCTCAGCTCGAACACGAGTCTGTCCATCATAGACTCTTCTATATTGCTAAACTCACAACGAGCTGTGACTTTTCACAGGGCAGCAACATATTGGTTTATTGTCTCACTTTCCTGTTGCTTCTTGTGTAGAATTCATGTTTGTACACCATGGGAGAAGGTACCGGTGCATAATGTGCTTGCAGCAAATCATGTAGCGCCGTCCACATAACCGTCTTTAGGGGTTCTGGTTCCAACAGTGCTTCAGCCATGTCGATGACTTCTGGTCTGCAATAGCTGAGGAAAAGCGTTTTCTTCCTCACGTCTGTCAATTCTGTTAGAACATTGGCTTCAAAAAGCTCTGAAATCGGAACATGTATTTGTCCCAGTTCTCTTTTGCCAGATTGAATGGAGGTGGTGGGGCGTGTGTGGTCATCTTGATGGCCAATGCAGCATTTCAGCTTCTGCGGTGATGGCCGATGCCACGTGGATGCCCGGTCCATTTCCTTTGTCCTTTGTTCTCTTCAAGATCCCACCTTCGTCACCAGTGTTAGATTTGGGGTTGAATGAAGAGGCAGGACTCCAGCATCATGACTTCAGCTCTTTATTGCAGGGATAGGCAATACACTCTTTCAGGCTGGCTGACAGTGCTCTCCTTTTAAAGGGCTCTGTCAGGCAGCCTGGCCACTGACATCGTCTTATTTTTCCCACCGCTCGAGTAGACCAATGAGCAACGCTAACTCTACTGTTTAACTCGGACCAGAGTGAAGCCTTCGCTCCTGGCTTCACTCCCTTGTTACATATTCAACACCCCTCCCTCCCAGAATGGAATTTATCAATAAGAGTAGGATGTAGTCTATAAATATAGATATAATATATAATCGACTGTATAAAGATGAATATTAATAGCTAATAGGCTGTTAAAGAAGCATGATTTCACTGTTATGGTTTGTATTAGTCTGTGTTATGTTTGTAGTTGATTACGTATGATATTTGCTTACTGTAGTGTTTTCTACAGTTTTTGTATTTGGTTTTTTTCCTGTTGTGTTTATTTTTGTTGTGTGTGTGTATTTAATTGTTATGTTTTTAAAGGAAAATTCAATAAATATTATTTTAAATAAAGAGTAGGATGTAGTCACGCAGGTGAACGGGGCGTTGGTATGTGCAATTTGACCTGCGCAATTCCTTTAGCCCAGCTGCGGAGGCCTGTGCAGTCTGATTTGCTTGCTGCTTCCGAGGCAGCAGAAGGAACCGCCTGGAACTCCTCCTGGGGCGTGGCTGACTCCGCCTGGGCCAACCTCTCCGGAGACCCTTGCTGGACGTGTTGCTCTTCTTACTGTTTAACTGGGACCGGAGTGAAGGCTTTGTTCCTGGCTTCACTCCCTATTTACATCTTAAACACAGCTGTTCTATCGCTCTCACCAGAAGAGATAGAACATTATGCACGCTAGTGTTCCCCCAATCTGGAGTCATCTAGATCAGGGTTTTTCAACTTTGGGAGTTGAAGTTGACATGTCTTAAAAGTAGCCAAGGTTGAGAAAGCCTGATTTGTGGACGATTCCCAGATTCTCTGATTAGGGGAGTTGCACAGAAACCTTTACTTCATCCCTCAGGCTGCAATCCCCAAAAATAAGTGTGCTATTTAACCCGGATTTTTAGAGATAATTAGATGACACCTAGGGGACATCATGGATTTCACTTTCTTAAATCACACAGTGGAGAAGTGAAGAAAGGATACATAAGTACAAAAGATGAACCATCGTACAGATTCTTGCAAGTATTCTGATTGTTGCAACCTTACTTGCATGTCTGTGTAGTTGTTTGCACACTTAGCTGAATTGTGTAACTTGCAAAGGAGCATCGCAACCTTTCAGTCTAAGGAACAACTAAAGAAAAGGTGCTGTTTGAACTGAAAGATTGCAGCATCTCTCAGCATTTAAAAGGCTGCTTTTTCCGTCCTTTATGTGTTGATAGCGCTGGGGTTAAAAGTCTATTATTACATTGTACAATTGTTACATTGTACTCGATTTACAACTGGCCATTTAATGGCTGTTCAAAAATATGAAGTTTCAGAAAGTAAAGCACTTCTGGCGATTCTAAAACATCATGCTGTTCCCTCCACCTCTGCAGTCATGTGCTCGTGATCTGGATGCTTGGCAACCTGTGTAACAACTGGTTGGAAAGTGCCATGTGATCATGTGATTGTCATTTGCAATTTTCTCAGCTGGCTTCCCCAGAAAGTCAATGGGGAAACCAGCAGAAAAGGTTGCAAGCTTCTGAAGAATCAACCCCCCACACTTGCTTAGGGAATCCTTTATCAGGCTGCAGAAATCTTTGGGGTCCAAACTTTGTTTCTCTATAGCCCAATTCCGTGGATAGAATGCTGGGAGAGCTGGGATTGAAATTGTTGAGCAGTCACATGGGTGTCTTGCTGAACAACTGCTTCACTAAATGATCAAGATTCTGGGCCCAATTGTGGTCATAACTTGAGGACTACCTGTATAAGTATTTAGACTGACCATATAGCATTAAGAGATCAGATCAGTCTTTCCCAGCCTAGTGTCCCCTACCTAGTGTCCCCAAGGACTGCTGTTCCTATCATCCCCTGGCAATGGGAAAGCTAGAATATTGAAAATCTTACTATTGACTGGGAAGTGTAAATGATTGAGAAAAATGAGATACAGGGTGCTGGTTTCTTGCTCTCCTCCACCCTAAATCTCTCTCTCTCTCCCCCTCTTTCCCTCTCCCTCTCTCTCTCTCTCTCTCTCTCTCTCTCTCTCTCTCTCTCTCTGTGTGTGTGTGTGTGTGTAATCTATCAATTTGTAATCTCACAAAAGTTGGAAATGATGAAACAGCAAATGTGTCTATGCTGAGTTTCTAGTCTACATTTACTAATGTTTTTGGATTTCCACTTCTGGTGAGTTTCCACATCTTTCAAGTGTTCCATTGTTGTCGTTCAGATTGCTTTTTGCTACATCATACCAGTGTACGAAACAAAGCATTTAAAAGATGAGTGAGATAGAAATGATGATTGAGAAGTTTAGTATTAAAATAAAATGTTGATGCCTCCAAGTCTAAAAACAGGTAAGATTGACACAAACCAGCTCCCCCCCCCCATAAAACTGAATCACTTTGGAGCTGTTTTTACTTCTGACAGTTTGTTTCAAAGTATCTTGTTAAGCTCATCAAGTTACTACAGCTTGCTCCGAGAAGTTACAGGTGCGATCCAGCCTTAATAAATCTAAAGCAGCAAAAAAAAAAAACTTTCTTTCTTGCGATTTCTTTTCCATACTCAAGGCTTCCCCCTTGGCCCTGAGGCTGATAGTGCTGGAATTCTGGTTAGATCCACTCCCAAGAGGCTGATCCATTGCTGACCCCTTGAGATTTCTGATTGGTTCCTGCTGATTAAGCCACTCATTCCAAACATTAAAACGTGGACAAATGCCTTAAAGCATGTGCTATCTTCTCTCAGTATTGCAGTAGGGCAGATGAGGTCGGTGTTCTTTTTAAAATTGGTAACTTATCCTGATGCTAATGAATATACTTTATAGAGCTTGGCAATAGAGTTTTATTTTTTTTTAATCCAAGGAAACCTGCACATTTAATTTAAATAATTATAATTATTGTAGGATCCAATCTAGGTCAGTCACCGGGACCAGAGCTTTTGTCTTCCAAGCTTTCGGACTCATGATGGAGCCCATCTTCACGGAATTTCTCTCTAGCCTGGGACATATATATTTGCCTTCATTAAAATTATTATTCTACAATTCTTGAGAAGTCGCCCTTTGTCTAGGGAGGAAACTCAGTGAATGGCGCTGCTGTGCTTGCCATTAAATGCATTGAGACCTGAGGTTTGAGGTCTCGACATCTGACTGCTCTAGCTGACCAGGAGATGCCAGATTGATCAGCCTCCTTAGATTAATCATGGTTTGAAGATTCCTGAGGCTAACCATACAGAGAGTTGGAACATTGTCTTTGTCCTATATTATATAGGGAAAAGAAATAAAAGGGCAGAGTGGTCTTGTAAACATCTTCATCAGGATTGTGCACAACCATAATAAAATAGTTCTTCAGAATTCATTTTGGAAGCCCACATAACCTTAATTTTTTATACTTTAGGGATTGAAATCCATTCAGAAGTTAATATATACAGTAGCTTTAAAACATTTATGTTCAGAAATGTCTTCATTCTCAAAGAATTGGAATCTGAATGTTGGCTTACGACATCCTGCTTTCGTGGGAAAATATTAGAAAGAAAAAAAATCATTGTATTAACATAAAAGGAAGAACTGGTTTGTTTTCCATACAATTTACCAACCCAAAAATATATATGCTAAAATAAAAATACCAAAGTATCATACTGTCTTTAATATTACATATGCACAGCAGAAAGGATAAAATTATAAGTAAGAGTTTAGTTTTTCATAACCTATTATTACAATGTGGATAGCTGAGCTTTGTTGTATTATGAGGCATGGCCAGCAATTATTTCGATGGAACAAGTTCTGGGCTAGCTCTCCACAGCTGATCTTAATTTTCAGAAAGGAATGAAGAAGTCAACAGCAACCAAATGGGAAGTAAAGACAAACACAAGAGTGTAGCAGCTGTAGAAAGATCACTCGAGAGACTAATATTTTGTATTTTGGAACTCCCCTTAGGACTGAAGTGCGCAATACATGGATTTCTCATTTGGGGTTGTTGTTTGGAACATCTGTCCTTTCAAGAATAGTCAGCGGGATCTCCTTGCTTGCCCTCTTACGCAGAAGTGAGGCGATAGATTCCTAGTGCAAGGTCATGTGTGTTAATACAATGCAAAAGCTTGATGGCTAGAAAACCTTTTCAGTGAGCCCAAGATGGATTTAAAATTAATTAATTAATTAAAATTTAATTCAAAAGCTTTTTGAATACAGTAATCCCTCGTTTTTCGCTGGGGTTACGTTCCAAAAAGAACCCGTGATAGGTGAAATCCGTGAAGTAGTAACTTCAGCTTTGCGCATGCACAGAGGGCAAAAGAACGCAGATGCCGACATCCAGGTGGGCGGGGGAAGCGGGTGGGGGAAGCCCCACGCCGCGAATGCCACCAGGTTGTTGAGCTGTGCGAACCGGGAGGATTTCACCCCTGGCCTCACGTGTATTATTTATTATTTATTTATTATGGTGTTCTTACATGCCGCCCAACTCCCGAAGGACTCAGTGTATTTCACTGCTCTTGGCAAGCTGTTTTACCAATCAGCCAATCAGAATGCAGAACACAATGCACGATGCAAATCCGTGAAGCAGCGAGACCGTGAAAGGTGAACCGTGATCTAGCGAGGGATTACTGTACCGTGTTTCCCCGAAAATAAGACATGTCCCGAAAATAAGCCCCACAGGGCTTTTTCGGGACATGCCTTGAAATAAGCCACCCCCCGAAAATAAGCCCCCACAACTACTTCCGGGGGAAAGGGGGGGGACATGCCGGGAGCCGCTCTTTTTGTGGTGGCACTCTTTTGGCCTGGAAAGAGAGAGATCCCTCAAGAAGTTTCCCTGCAAAGACCTGCTGAAAAGAGAAGCCGCGAACTTCCAGACGC
This sequence comes from Diadophis punctatus similis, assembly GCA_023053685.1. Classification (NCBI taxonomy): domain Eukaryota; kingdom Metazoa; phylum Chordata; class Lepidosauria; order Squamata; family Dipsadidae; genus Diadophis; species Diadophis punctatus. The sequence goes on from JALIGW010000025.1 coordinate 6,578,974, forward strand.
TGGTAAGATGAGCGCCTCGCAGCCCGGCCCTCCCCTGCATTCCCCGCCACCCCCAAATTGTGCCTGATGATCTTACCAGCGTCTGGAAGTTCGTGGCTTCTCTTTTCAGCAGGTCTTTGAGGGAAACTCCTTCAATGTAAAGGAGAAGTTATCGCGAGTGCGACCAATTAACAACTTTTCGCACTCGCAATAACTTCTGCTTTACATTGAAGGAGTTTCCCTCAAAGACCTGCTGAAAAGAGAAGCCGCGAACTTCCAGACGCTGGTAAGATCATCAGGCACAATTTGGGGATGGCGGGAAATGCAGGGGAGGGCTGGGCTGCGAGGCGCTCACTTTACCAATGTCTGGAAGTTCGCCGCTTTCCTGTCACCGCCTTCCTCACTCGCGTCGCGTCGCGCCCCGCCCCATCCCCTGCCCGAAGTGCTCAAAGTCCTTCAAAGCATTTTAAAGGGATCCGTTTTGCCTGCCATGAAGGGAACCAATGTTCCCCGAAGAACAGGAGGCAGGCATTGGTTCTCTTCATGGCAGGCAAAACGGATCCCTTTAAAATGCTTCGAAGGACTTTGAAGCATTTTGAAGGGATGCCCGCCATGCCACGCCCTCCCGCCCTGCCAAACTCCAGCGCGAGACGCCCCTCCTACCTCGATCGCGTCCTTCGGTCTTCTCTCCACGGCAGCCCTTTCTGAAAGAGAACGCTTCGCGAGTTGGAGAACTTTGAAAGCCTCGCGAGGCGTTCTCTTTCAGAAAGGCCTGCCGTGGAGAGAAGACCGAAGAACGCAACGGAGGAAGGAGGGGCGTCTCGTGCTGGGGTTTGGCATGGCGGGAGGGCGTGGCATGGCGGGCGTCCCTTCAAAATGCTTCAAAGTCCTTCGAAGCATTTTAAAGGGATCTGTTTTGCCTGCCATGAAGGGAACCAATGCTTGCCTCCTTTTCTTCGGGGAACATTGGTTCCCTTCATGGCAGGCAAAACGGATCCCTTTAAAATGCTTTGAAGGACTTTTAAGCATTTTGAAGGGACGCCCTCCCGCCCTGCCAAACCCCAGCGCGAGACGCCCCTCCTACCAGCGACTTGTTCCGGGACCTCCGTGGCATTCTCACCATCTTCTCTCCACGGCAGCCCGTCCTGAAAGAGAACGTCTCGCGAGTTCAAACTGGAACTCGCGTGGCATTCTCTTTCAGAATGTGCTGCCGTGGAGAGAAGACGGTGAGAATGCCACGGAGGTCCCGGGACAAGTCGCAGGTAGGAGGGGCGTCTCGCGCTAGGGTTTGGCGGGGTTAGGCGGGCATCCTACCTGCGGCTTGTCCCGGGACCTCCGTGGCATTCTCACCGTCTTCTCTCCACGGCAGCCTGTCCTGAAAGAGAACGTCTCGCGAGTTCGAGATGTTTGAACTCGTGAGACGTTCTCTTTCAGAACTGGCTGCTGTGGAGAGAAGACGGTGAGAAGGCGACGGAGGTCCCGGGACAAGCCGCAGGTAGGACGCCCGCCCCGCCTCGCCCTGCCAAGAAAGACACACCACTTACTGGAGTTTTGCAGCTCCGTGGTCTCTCGGCTTGTCTGTTTGCAAGTTTTTTCCCCTAAAGAGACTAGCCGAGAGACCATGGAGCTGGCAAACTCCAGTAAGTGGTGCGTCTCGTGCCCCGCCCCGTCTGCACCCCAAAAATTATAAGCCACCCCCCGAAAATAAGGCCAGGGGCATTTTGGGGGGTCAAAAATATATAAGCCCCTGTCTTATTTTCGGGGAAACACGGTAACAGTTCTCACTCCAATAATTCAAACATTGTACATAGATTGAGTTCAAGGAATCCAAATCGTTATCTGTGCCAAGATTTACAATAGCTGGAGGAACTGATCAGCACAATGGGAAAGCATCCATTCTCAGAGAAATTATCTGAAAAAGAAAAGCCACATTGTTTGTTGGTTATACATCTACCAGTAGCCCTTGCTTAACACTGGAAATCGGAAGAATTTCCATTGTTTAGCGATGTACCGGTAAAGTGGGTTATCACATTATTGCATCACTTAGCAACAGTAATTCTGGCACTCTTAGTTGTTGATCTGAAATGAGGACTGAAGATCATTAAGTGAGGACCACCTTGTACCTTCCTGCCAGTTTCCAATCAACAAAGTCAACAGGGAAGCCAGCAAGACCCAGGTGGCTCACAAGTAGGCTGGCAGACAGGTAGATTGGCTGCTGCTGGGAAGTTGAGGGTATGCGGGTGACTGGCAATCTCAAAATCCATTTGCAGAAAGTCTTTAGAAATATGTTTCAGTTCTCCATTTGGCTTCTGATACTGTGCCAGAATGTTTCTGCAATGAAACTAAAATGAAGTAAAAATGGGGATTTGATGGGTAAGAAAGTCTATGGAATCTTTTCACCTTATGTTCCACTTCTGTCTACTACTGTGGGTTGTTTTACAAATATTATATAGGGAAGAGAAATAAAAGGGCAGAGTGGTCTTCTAAACATCTTCATCAGGATTGTGCATAGCCATAATAAAATAGTTCTTCAGAATTCATTTTGGAAGCCCAGATAACCTTAATTTTTTATAGTTTAGGGATTGAAATCCATTCAGAAGTTAATATATACAGTAGCTTTAAAACATTTATGTTCAGAAATGTCTTCATTCTCAAAAGTAATTTAAATTTACTTGAATTTTAAATCCTATAATTTCTCTGAGACTATGTGCCTAATCCTGCAGTTTTACCTTATTCCATATTTTACATGAGCTTAATCCCTATGTCCAAATTATATTCAGAGGGTTATAAAGGGTTACGATATAGATCACATGAAAATCAAGAGACTGATTTCCATGTGATCTATATTGTAACCTTTCATAGTCCTTTGTTATTTAACACCCATAGCAGACATAACATACAGTACATAACTTTTAAGAAATAACAAAATGATTTATTTTTGGCTTAGTACGATGTCTGAAACCATCTTAAGAAATAAACCATGAATTACTTTTGCAGCAAGTCATATCTGGGAATTAGAACAAGGTCATGGTTAGAACCCCTGACTTATCATAATCTTGTTTTGAGTCCAGAGTTACAACTTTTGTTTCTGGCATCAACAGATAATTGAGGAAAACAAGCCAAAAATGGGAAAACAAACTTCATTTATATGCTTATCTGCCAGACCAACTCTGATTTACTCCTAATTTATCCTGGCCTCAGAGTTATATGTTAATACATCCATCAACTCAGAAGCATACTTGCCGTACTTGAGGTTCTACAAAAATTGTGGTCAACTGGTCACACCTCAATCTATTTGTTAAAATATCAACCAAATATGCAACTATAATGCTGTATGGCTTCAGATGAGGGTGTTATCATGCAGTTCCCAGTGTTATTCTGTGCTTTCTTGTTGTTGTTGTTGCTGGAAGAAAAAAAAGCTGCCAGAAAGGGGGGAAATGCCATACTTCAATATCTTGTTATTAGCAATTCTAAGAGTCTGCATCTGAAGGCACCAGTAGTTAAAGTGGAGACCTGTTTATAGAGAAAGCTTGTGATAAATGTTAGCAGATGGTAGCAGACTTGATTATTCCATTCCCCCCCCCCCCACATCTCTGAACAGAGTAAGGAGGCACAAAGCTCCTCATTCATGTGGTACAAAATTAGATGCCCAATACACCCATCTCCCTACAGCAGCGTTTCTCAACCATGGAAGCTGGAAGATGTGAGGACTTCTAAGTCTCAGAATTCCTCAGCTACACATCTTCCAGTTGCCATGGTTGAGAAAACACTGTCCTAGGGTAAGCTTTAGTTTTCCCTATCCCTACTAGTCTGCCTGGGTCAAAGTATAATGACATGGAATTAACCTTGAAGCTGACAAACTGATCCAATCCCACATTTGTACCATTTAAAAGTTCAAGGATTTATTACAGAGGAGTTGATAAAAACATAACAGAGGAAGAGCATGAGCAACAATAAAAATCAATTCACAAATATTCCCTAACCTACGTGTAATTGTTGCACCCCCTTTTAAGGTGACAGTTATTACAACACTGGCAAAAGATAAAGGTCCATTTCAGTCATGAGGTGGGTTTTTTTTGTATGCTACTCCTGGGTGCAGAATATTTTTGAGAATATAAAGCTGTTCAGTCCTGCTATGTACTGTTTGTTTGCCCTTGCTTGGTTGTTGATTCAGATGTGATAATTTTCTCATTCTAAGGCTATTATTCCCTTTATGAGCTGTTTTAAATACATTCCAGGATGTTCTTGCTGGGAATTCTTTTCCAGATTGTTGGACCTGACATAGATTCAAAATCTGTAGATCAAAATCTAACCATCTTTCTCCATTTTTTTTGTCTCTTAAATGGATAAAGAGTAAATCAAAAATTCTCAAGAGAATGTTTTGAAAAATAATGCACAGTAGATTAACCCATGACGATTGTTTCAGCATCCTTCTGGCACTCCAGGGGGAAAGCAGAGGGCGCTAGTAGTTGGCCAATCCCACAGCTGTACAGGGCACAACCGTCACGTCCTGGGAACACGTTTTTTAGAGCAAGATTAAAGCATAACTCAGGAAACAAAATCCCAAAATTTGTGAGATAATCCATTAAGCAGAACTTCCATTAACACTGAAATATTACTCATGCTTTACATGTAAGTAAATTCTACTGAGATGAGTGGCACTTGTTACCAAGCAATTATACAGGATGAATGTGTTGCATCAAAACAAAAAGAACCGGAAGGCCAGGTACCTTGAACTTTTCACTCTTTCACATTTCTGGTTCTTTGGGCAACGTCAGAACAGATGAATTAATTATGAAGTGCAAGAACTCCATTAAAGTAGTTCAGGTAGCCCTGAACTTACAACTATTCGTTTAGTGACCGTTCGAAGTTACAACGGCACTGAAAAAAGTGACTTACAACCAGTCCTCATACTTACAACCATCACAACATCCCCATAGTCGTATGATTAAAATTTGGGTGCTTGGCAACCGGCATGTACTTTATGACAATTCCAACATCCCACGGTCATGTGATCGCCATTTGCAACCTTCCCAGCCAGCTTCCAACAAGCAAAGTCAATAGTGGGAGCCAATTCGTTTAATGATCACGATTCACTCAACTGCAGTGATCTGTTTAACAATCGTGGCAAAAAAAAAAAAGTCGTAGAATCTGGCCGGATTCATTTACAACTGCTTTGCTTAGCAAGGGAAATTTTTGCCCCTGTTGTGGTCATGAGGATTACCTGCATTCTGAAATTGATCCAGTTCAAGCCCTAACATTTGCTTTATTCTTATGGCACAGTTCCAATAATATCGACAACATAATTTTTTCCTATAGCAATCTTTTATACAATTATTAGAAACATAGCTTCATGTAGCTCAGTTATATCTTTGAGTTACCTTGATGTATTTATCTTTCCATTCTCTACTGGAGAAATTCTCCAGTAAATTCTCTAAATTCAAGTATGTAAAGTACAGCATAGATAAGTCAGAACTGAAACATAAAAAGTCGCAAGAGTTTATGTGAATAAAAACAAACTTTTAATAATGTACAACCAAAAATTTGACAGCCTCATTCTTATATTAAAACAAAAGATTTCTTTCCTATATTACATCTATTTACATTTGCATACTGAGGAGATAAAGTGTCTAAGTGGCTATTTTACAGTCTTTCTCTAGTAAAACATATAAAACCTGAAACAAATATAAAGGTCAAGGAATAAATTTTTGGGACAAGAAAGGCAGAAGAGACAAGACAATAGTACCAAGAATGATCTATTCTGAAGCCGGTGTGACCCCCAACTGTAAGTCATACCATATAAATTTTGGAAAAGATTAAGGGCATTGCAAATACAATTTTCTACTGGGGAATTTCATATCAAGACTCTTTAATGTCTGTTTTGATAAAGTTGGCTGATGTTCCCCAAATGGAATTTAACATTGAGATTCTATCCTACTATTTGTAACCCCATAGCTGGGTTATTTGGCCATTGCACTAAAATTTCATGAAAAAACCCTCAATGTAATATGACAGTTACTGGTTTAATTTGCAATGGAACTTCCTACTAGTTTTACTTTTAACTATGAAGGAATGGTTAGAAACATTAATGCTATTGTTATCACAGTAAACAGAATATTTGCTCCTCTTAGTCAAAGATGCCAACTGCAGTAGCTAACTACCACGTCACTGGAGTGATATAGACACATCAAAGAAATGTCTTAAAGCACCATCCAACTCTGCTTTATTAAAATGGTGCAATTTGAGGGCCCTTTTTTGAATATGCCTAGTCTGAAATCAGGCAAATTTTCCTGTTTTCTGTTTAGGAAAAACAATTCTTTGGTTATTTTTACTTTGTCATGATAATGCCCCCCAAAAACAAAACAAAAACACCTCAAGAGTCCAGTTTTGCTGGATTAATTTGAGGATTTCTTTATGAATAAAATGGTTCTTGTCCTCTCTGGATTGGATGCCAGGAGGGCAGAGCCTATTGTGGGGCCTGGGGTGCCACCAGATACGATCTGGATTATTTTGAGCTTGTGGAATCCAAGGAAGCAGACAGAATCCTCTGTAGTCTGATCACCCACCATTACATTGTATTCTTGACTCCTTTGGGTGGCTGGCTAGGGTGTGATCAGCTGGATTTGGGAGGTTATTCATGCTTCGAGAGAGAAGCTGATGCTGCCTGCTTTGAAGGGGGTAACTGATGAAGAAAAACCTGGGTTCAGCTGTGCTTGATAAAGTTTGCCCTATATGTAATCTACCCTTCTTAGAAAAGGGTGTTGGGAAGTAGTGGGCAATTAGCTAGAGAAGATCCTAGAGGAAGCAGATTATCTGGACCCTGTTCAGTCAGGATCCAGACCTGGTTATGTGACAAAAATGGCATTGGCTTTCCTAATAAATAAACCTCCTTCAGATGAAGATGTGGCGAAGGGATTATGCCCCTCTTGGTTTCATCAGAAGTAAGCAGTGTACAAATGCCATCAAGAATACCATGGTGTCCTCCTTACAGGGAGTTTGAGGCACCATTTTACAGTAGTTCTGCTCCTACCTGAGTGTGTGGTCAGTCAATGACTTGTGGGAGATGCACCTGAATCCATGAAACTTTAGTGTGGGATCCCTCAGGGCTCCATGTTCTTTGATCTCTATATGAAACTGGTGGAATAGGTGATTTACTGGCTCAACCTAAGCTGATAAGTAGCTTCAAATACTTTGAAAGCATCATCTTGAGTGATGGTTTTTGGGAGAAAGAAATTGATTCCAGGATCAGTATGGATAGTCAAGCACTGGGACAGCTGTGTACAGCATCTATATCTCCATGAAGAAAAAGTCTACAGAGCTGTGCTTAGCCTGACCCTTTTATATAAATGTGAGTCCTGGACTCTGCATTGAAGCTACATCAAACTGGAGAAATTTCACATGTGCGCTCTCCAATCAACCCTTGGCATTCATTGGCAAGACAGTCTCCAATCTGGAGGTCCTGGATTATGCGGCGTCCACCAGCACTGAGTCCCTAATTATGAGAGGTCGGAAGAGATGGGTGGGATATGTCCTCAGCATGGATGAGCGCTGTATGCCTTGCCAGTTGCTCTACTAGAGCCTGAGAAGAGACTTCAAGGTCGACCATGTAAGCTTTACAAAGACACTGTGAATAAAACCCTAGGCCACTGTGACACCCAACCATGGGAACTAGAAGCCACAATTAATGACAGAACATGCTGGCAAGCCCTGTGCTATGAAATCTTCACCAGCTTTGAAAATAAGGCGCTATCAAAAACTGAAAAAAAAACTGGGCAGCATCAGAGAATAACACCCACACTTACTACAACAATGGACTTCCATTGCCCCCACTGCGTGCTAGACTCTGTACTTCCAGACTGGGACTGCAGGACCACCTCTGTGTCCACAGATGAGCTATAAAACATAGGACTGCCAATGCTCAATTATACTTCACAATCCTACAGACGTTTTGAACCAGCATCTATGAGGTTTGGATGGAGCAAGCTAACATCAAATTCTGCAAGGCAGGGTTGATAATGGTCAATAGACCACTCTGGACTGCAATTTCTCCCCCTGAAAGATGTGGCTGTCAATTTGGAGTCTGCATGGATTCACAATTCCTACTTAAATGACTGGTGGAAACTGTGGTCGGGTGGCTTTGAACTATTTACAATCCTACATAGAACAGGATGCCTTGTCTTCAATAACTCAGACTTTGACTACTACTTGACTACTGCAATGTGTATTACAATGAGCTGCCTTTGAAGACAATCTGGAAGCTGTATCTGATACAAAATGTGGCAGTAAGATTATTGGCAAGATAGCCCCATCTAGCCAGAATTACACCTATATTAAAGATCCTGCATAGGTAGGTGGTATGCTTGTGGGCCAATTCAAAGTGCTGGCCATTAGCCATAGAGCCCTAAATGGCACATGGTGGGACACATACAGGCAATATTATACCAGTGTTCACTGGTTTAGTCATCAAGAAAGGGTCTGTGAAGTTTACAATATCCTCCAACTCAGGGAATATTCTCCCCGCAAAAGTACATGCAGTCCCCACCTAATGTAGACAGGTTAAAGCTATTTTATTTCAGTGCACTTTTGATCCTGGATGATGGTCTTATCTTTTTATTTCTGCTCTCTGTAGTTATTTTTTGTTATTGATAAGTATTTGAATTTGGCTATTGTTATAGGTTGGGATTTTTTGTTTTGATGTTGTACAATCCCCCAGTTTCTTATGGGATTCGAGCAGATTACAAGCACTAATAAATAAATAGCCTTTCATGCAGAACTAGAACTGATTTATTCTGAGAAGGAAGCAACTGATGTTATATTTGTAGCAAATTACCATAAGGCATAATTAGGGGAATTCTACTCCAATTTAAATTGACTATACAAAACAGGTTTATCTGCCTCTAAACTGTAGATCTAGGAGTAAAATGTCAAGTATGCAATACGAATAGGACACACATTTTGGCAAAATTATTTACCACTTGGGAATACTTGGAAACAAAATATGTTTAAGGGAAGTACACACTTTTCAGCCTCAAGTTAATTTCATGTCTATCACTTAAAATCTTCAACTTAACTATGAAAATCAAATGGCTCTTTTTTAATTGGAGGTGGATTTGACAGTAAATTATACACATGAACATTTCCATTACCTGAGCTCCAAGTGTAAATCTTCGTGATACATTGTTCTCAATTCCAACTCCAGCAATCATAGATGCCATTTCTTATTTATGAAAATATATGATTAACATAAATTTCAAGGTGCCTTTTACTTTAGATCAGAAAAGCAAGGAAGATTTTAGTAAATGGTGTCCCTTTGCTAGAGATTTGTGGTGGTCTCTGGCTCAGAAATGATCAGACCAAAATAATAGAAAAAGGCAAGTTTTACAATCAGAAGCACAAATCCCACATATGCCTACAAACAAAAGCGCCTGAGATTTTCAAAACACAGCATTAAAGGAAGCTACAACTTGTTACAGACATAAAGGAACATGTCAAATTGACTCCAATACACAATGCAACTCTGCAATGTATATAATACAATCAAAGACACAAGAAAGGTTAAGGGAGAGGGAAGGAAAGACTAACACATGCCTATTCTGACAAACAACAAATACAGAATGTTTTATATTCTTATAAAATCCCCTGTCCAAGAAGGGATAACTCCTCCTCTTAGTAGTCAAGGGCTCATGGTTTATATAGAAACAGTTCCAGTGTAAAATTGAGCTGTGTGCATTTCTCAGTTTTTTCTTTTTTTGCAGTGATTTCTTTATAAACAAATGAGAGGTAATTATCTATTTTATAAACAATAGTAAAAAAAGTTAAAATCCAGCCCCTCCATTAAAATAAGAATTAAAAAAATTAATTAAACCACTCCAGTTAAAAGTTATGGCTTCAGGAGTTATCTATCAAACACCCAACCTACACATAGTGGAGTTTCTAATGCATTATTTGCATCACAATACAATCTCAGGCTGTCTCCCCCCCCCCCCAAAAAAAGATGTGACAGCCTAATCAGTCCTACTATGCCCTGATCATTTAATTCAAACAAAATGCATGCAGTTAATCCATTCCCAATCCTTCCCTACCCCACCCCACCCCACCCCACCCATGACACAAAGTAGCTTCCAGAATAAGGGAGATCATATTATATTTATCTATCTATATACACATATACGTACACACGCACGCACACACACACACACACACACACACACACACAACCAGCTTTATTTTGCAGTCATTGTTCCTTGAAAGGACAAATGTTGCCAGGAAGTCTCTGAGTGCATATTTCTCCATAGCCATTTCATTCGGTAGAGAAATGTAAAACACCGGAGTTGTTCTGCCAAAGGCACCTTGAGAAATGGAAGGGCAATGATCCTACATGGTCAATTTTGTTTGTCTTTCTTTAACTAGGAAAGCACCAATTTTAGCAGATACCTAGTTCTTCCACAATTCTTTCCGCTTGCTAGGTAATCATTGCTACCCATTATGGGAGAATTCTAAATTAAAAAACAAACATGCACAATCAAAGTATTTTCCCTGCTTTAAAAAAAAGAGGGGAAGAATGGCAGTGAAACCATTTGTACGGTGCCCCCCAAAAGTCTACTATTTAGCAAGGCAGAAACCTACTCCTTCCTAGTGAGAAGACAACGAATTATCAGCTAGTGAGAAATAGGGAATTAGCACCTGCACTTCACAAAAGGACACTACATTTTCAACATGCACAGGAGCACAAGCAGACACAATACATACCTACGGGGCAAAGGGATGCATACCTTTGCACATGCACACGCTGTAGTTCTGGCTTAGGATCTATTGAGCTAGAAAAGGGCCACTATCTGGCCAGACAAAGTGCACACAAGGTGCCTGTGTGTACATGTTAGTCCTCGAAACCTTCCCCTTGCCACACTTTTTAATCCACAAGAAAGTATCTTCTTCTACCAAGCCATAAGGCTTTCCCTAATCAGCACATAACTCAAATTTACAGGGATTTCCATAAGAGAAACAAGGTTATATTGTGACTGACATTCTCCTATACAAGCCCCTCAGAACGCTCTCGAGAGGAAATTCAAAAAAGATGCATTTCACTCTTGAATGAGGAAATGAGTGAAGTCTCGAATGTCGATCCTCCTCACCTGGCCACCTGCAGGCCAAGCTGTCCAGTTGATAGCAGCAGGCTGAATACAAAGACGAGGTAGGCCTTCTTCACCACATCAATTCTTGCATGGCAGCTTTTTGTGCACTTTCCTCAAGATGGTGCTTGCAGTCTAAATTTTCACATCTTCCTGGATACTGAGTTGAGAAAGAGTTTTCTTGATGCGTAAAGCTGTTAGCCGTGCTGCTCCATTGGCATACCAGCACTCCCGCATCATTTTCCCCATAATTCGCAAAGCCTGGGAACATGGGGAGAATGGGATTAGGAGAAATCTCTTTTCAGTAGATCGAATCAATTTAAAAAAAACAATCCATGAAGAATAGGCTGCTTTTATGCTTATTTATTTATTTATTTATTTATTTATTTATTTATTTATTTATTTATTTATTTATTTATTTATTTATTTATTAGATTTGTATGCCGCCCAACTCCCGAGGGACTCTGGGCGGCTCACAACATGTCCAAATCTATTACAGTAAAACATATAACAATTAAAAGAAATATAAAAATTAAAAAGAAATCTCCAACATTCATAACTAAAGGGGGGAGACCCCGAGATATTCAACTCGGTCTCACTTTCACCCCGCCTGCCGGAAGAGCCAAGTTTTTATTGCTTTACGGAAGGCCAGCAGGGTGGGGATGGCTCTGATCTCCGGAGGGAGCTGGTTCCATAGGGAGGGAGCTCCCACAGAGAAGGCTCTCCCCCTAGGCCCCGCCAACCGACATTGTTTGGTCGATGGGACCTGGAGGAGACCAACTCTGTGGGACCTAACCGGTCGTAGGGAGGTATGCGGCAGGATGCGGTCCCGAAGGTAGCCTGGCCCTGAGCCATGTAGGGCTTTAAAGGTAACGACCAACACCTTAAATTGGATCCGGAGACTAATGGGCAGCCAATGCAGCTGGCGGAGGATAGGTGTTACGTGGGTGTACCTGGGCACACCCACCACAGCACGCGCAGCTGCATTTTGCACCAATTGTAGTCTCCGGATACTCTTCAAGGGTAGCCCCATGTAGAGCGCATTGCAGTAATCCAGCCGGGAGGTGATAAGGGCGTGGGTGACTGTGAGTAGCACCTCCCTCTCCAAGAAGGGTCGCAATTGGTGCACTAGGCGAACCTGTGCAAAGGTCCCCCTAGCCACAGCTGAAAGATGTTGCTCCAATTTTAGCTGTGGGTCTAGGAGGACACCCAAATTGCGAACCCGTTCTGAGGGAGTTAATTTCTCTCCCCCAAGAACCAAGGAGGGACAATTGACAGAATCCTTGGGAGGCAATATCCATAGCCACTCGGTCTTGTCAGGGTTGAGCTTTAGCCGGTTCTTCCCCATCCAGACCCTAACATCGTCCAGGCAGCGGCACATTACGTCGACGGCTTCCCTGAATTGAGACGGGGTGGAGATGTACAACTGGGTATCATCAGCATTATTATGCTGCTTTGTGCTTATTCTTTTTTATTAGTATGCATTTAAAACTGCAGTGGCAATCTTATTTTCTTATTAGGACTTTTTAAAAAATCTAGTCAAAATAAAATTCAGTGTTTGCCAATTGCCTCTTAAAAGAAGCAAAGATTTGTCTTTCACAATCATGAAAAAGACAATTCTTGTCACTGACTGCATTTCCACAGAATTCAATGCTGTTTTTAAAAAATATGGTTTGTTAAATATTCCATACTAGCATAAACATTATGCTATAATTTGGTGGGGTTTTTTTTGCTTTGTAGTATATGATAACCAAGCCAGAGCCAATCCAACTTCTTTTTAACACTTTGAAGCTGAAATCTGCACTTGAGTTTTTTGTCTTTTGCATGTAAAGTATTCATTTTTACCTTTCTACAAACAAGTAAAGAAAATTTGAAAAAATGGTTGTGTTTAAATACCATATCGGGTTATAATGTGGTCCTGTTTGGTTTGGCTTGAATTGTGTGATGTGTGAATCCAATGTGTGTTATTCAAAGTGCCACAATTATGCAAATCTTAGCTTAGTGTAATGAGCTAGCCTAGTCCATTTTTAACTGATTGGCTAGCTAGAACTACAATCAAAGCCAGAATTCTAATATATTTCGTAGAAAATTCTTGTTTGTTTGTATGGATTAACCTATAGATTGCACAGACCTTATTCAATAAACCAGAATAAAATGCTTCATTAAAAAGAGAGGATGAGAAAGAACTGGGGTTCTTTATCCAATTGCTACCAAGATTTCATGCCAACAATTTGCTGAAGCTTTTCTTTCCCCTCTAGCTAATATGACAAATACTGTATTAAGAATTATGCCTTATGGCATGCTTTTTAGTTTTCAAGATCAACTGTACCTCATAACTCTGCCACCAGTTGGGAATGTTCGGTCGTAGTTTCTGTTCACATACCACTTTTCGCATTTCTTCAATGGATGGGTCAGAGGGCACAAGATCATAGTATGGGAGCTGATATTCTTCATGAATACCTAAAAGGAAAAAAGAGAAACAAGCAATTATTTCTTATGGAAGTATCTTTTACATAGGCACAGTAGCATTAATGATATAGGATGAACAGCCTGCAAAAGGAGCAGGAAGTATCATACAACATGGAACTTAGCAGTGAAGCTGATATGTGATGTGTGCAAGTTGGTTTTCAATAATAATAAATTATAATCATTATATAATAATAACAATATGTGCATAGGAAAAGAGTCTGTATCCTGCTTCTTTAACAATATTTTTATTACCAAAATAGAAAGCAATATAGAAAATAAGAAAAAAAGGAGTTTTATATATCCAGCAAATATTACATGAAAAATACTCATGATGATCCTAGAAAAAACAAGAAAATTATTATCCACTATTGTATTCTTAACTCTAACAGTGCATTAAAAATATCCCCCCCCTAAGGAGATTATAAATAATGGCCAAGTTAAACCTAGAAGTAATATATTAGTCTTTCAGTTTTGGTAGTTGAGGGCTTTCCCAATATACAGAATATACTATCCAATCCATATGAAACTATTTTTCTTTAGATTTCTCACAATGAAATTATTAAGATCATTTTAGATTTCACCACTTTTTCCAAACTATTTCACCACTGCTTTTCCCAAACGATTTTTCAATATTACATATCATGATAACAACGAACAAAATAAAATATCTTTCCCTCCTTTTAAACACAAATTCAGAACTTGTTTATGTTCATTTCAACATCTGTATTTGGGAACCAGTGATTTTCCTGAATAAAGAACATATATTTAACAACTACTAACATAACTACTACTAACATAACATAAACATATACTTAACAACTACTACACAGCTGTATTGTATCTTGCACAAAAATCTTCAATGAGAGATTAATTGCCTATCTTATTATATACACTACTTAAAATTACTTTGGATGATTGGGATGGCATAAAAGTAAACAAACAAATAATAAGATTTTTAAAAATGCTCTTAAACTTACTATTTCTTATCTACAGATGTTTTTTAAAAATACCTAATTTGTATAATAAAAAATGAGAGTTTTTAAAAACAGGAACTTGCTCTAGCAAAATTATTCCTACAACTACTTCTGCAGTTTCTTTGTTACTACAAAATTCTGATTTCAATACTTTTTTTACAGAGTACTAACAACACTGGTATCTGAGTTAGCTTTTTAACATTTCAATTATATTTTAATCCTTTCTTTTTAATCAAAATTATTAGTTTTATCCCTGAGATTAAAAAGTTGTGTTACTAATCTGTGGCAGAATAATTATTTTATCTCATTTTAAGGTGTGGCAATTTAAAAAATCAACCATGGAAAAGACTACTTTTTGATTCATTATATTTATCTTTTGTTGCCTAATTCATTTTAATTTATTTGATTTAGTAGCTGTCTGACTGCAAAATCTTTCTTCATTTCACCTGATTAATTTTTTAAACTGTATAAGGCTTGTCTTCTTTATCATGGATCTTCTTTTTGTCTAATTTAACTTTGAATGTGTTCTTTGTTTTTTTTGCTATATAGCATTAAATGTGAGTTTTTCTTATACAAATGAGTATAATTCCAATTAGCATATTCATCTTAGTATCTACAGTCTGTGTAAGCATTTCAATACTATTCCATGTTATAAATTTAAATTTAACTTATTTTAATGAGATCTGAACAATACATGCATAGACATAAAAAAAAACTTTGCAGTATGTAGATTTATTGAGATGTTGAAACAGTAATATGCAGATACAATGTACTTTTAGAAGACTTTCCAGAAGTGGAAAATTTTGAGTCTGGAAAATTTATGTTTCTTACTTATCTCTTGCCCTTCCTCTTTTCCATTTATGTAAATTTAAATAATACTTTTAATAAGCATAGACTGTAACTATGACCTACTTTCTGCTTCCTGCTTATTTCCATTTAATAAACAATACTGCTTTTCAGTTGATGACAAAAATGAATTATAATCCTCATAACTGGTCAATAAAAATATAGTAAAAAAAATACCTTACTTTGGAATAAATTCTGCAGTCATGCAGATTAAGGAGGAATGTTTTTTTTAAATACTTTATGACATATCACCTCTGTTAATTAATATACCAAAGAGAACAGGAAAATAACATTTAATGTTAATCCTGAACGGTAACTTTGTGGTCTGAACCAATGACTAGCATTCGAACGTATTAAAGGAAAGTCCTACTACAATGCTAAATCAGTGGAAAGAAAGTCAGATTCTGAGTCAGCAACTTTATTTGCTTTGCATTAAAATGTATTGAATTGTAAGATCTGAAGCCAATAGAAAACTCTTTAACTTTTATGGGAGGGAGAGGGAGAGAGAGAGAGAGAATCTATTACCTCCTGAGTTGCACCTGCGCGCAATTTCCCAGTAAACCAGGCCAAGGGCATAGATATCCGCACACTTAAATGAATCAAAATGCTTCATGTTTATTGTTTCATCAAGAACCTCAGGGGCCATGTAACTGTAGCAAAAGAACAATGAGATTTATGGCATCTATTTGAGACACATATGCTTCACATATGCCACTTATACGGAAAATCATGCATCTATTGTCTACTATTATGAATAAATAAGAACAAAAATTCATTCAACAACTTTGAGGAAAGTCTATAATATTTTAGAACGTTTTATATTATTTGACTTTCTGTTAACAGCATTTTTAAAATGTTTACCAACAAAATCAAGCTAAAAAGAATGATAATTTTGCCTTGCTAATTAGCAGCACTGTAAAAGTTTTCTTGGCAGGAAAGGTGAAGCAGGAATAGAAACACAAGCAATCATTCTACAAAACTTCCTCTCGTTTGTCAAGTGATTTGGTTGTTTGCTCTGTAATACAGTATTTTTATGATTGGGTTTAGCTCTACAAAAAGTATGGTTGTGAGAAAAGCTTGTTGAAATACAATGCACATGATTTTACACTAAGGATATTAAGGGTTATCCCAAATAATTTATTTGGAAATCATTTTGAAAGAAGAACATATTAAAACACAATGCAAATTTTAAGTATATAGTTCATATAGATAAAAGGCAGTTGCTTAATTAATATGTGTTCAGCTATCATTAAAGATTATTATTCTCCTTCTACAATTCACCATTTAATGAACTGCTCAGGTTTATAGAAATGTTAATTGTGTTTCTAATGCACATGATTTTGTTAAAGAATATTTTATGCTGTAAAGTACCTTATTGGGAAACTCTTTAAATTTCAGAAGTAATTTAACGCTGTAATTGATTCACAAATACCCAATCCTAATGATGCATGTGGAAAAAACTAATTAGAGTTAACAGCTAATGGCTAGGAATATACAATTCTAAAAATGAAGCAACCAACAGGCTACAGAGAAAGGAAGCATTCAAAATTACCAGCTGTATCTTTATCTACCCAACCCAGTCAGCTCAGGTATAATTACTCACCGTTTTGTTCCAACTCTCTGATTAGGGGCAATATCAATTGTATCAGTAACAGAATCATGGCGGACAGCTAGACCAAGGTCTGCAATGGCACAAGTTCCATTCTTCTTCACTAATATATTTTTGGATTTCAAGTCACGATGTGCAATCCCAGGTTTTCCTAACAAAGGATGAGAGAGTGAGTTCTGTTTATACACTTTGGCCCAGAAAAAACAAAAACGAGTGCCATGTAAAAACCTTGGCTAATCATGATAATGTTCATTCGAGATCTAGAAATTGTCATTTATCCTGAAGGGAAAAAAAGCAAGATCATTTATCCAACTTCAACAATGTAAGTTGAATGGGTCTTCTACTGCCAACTCCTCCTAGATTAAGACAATAGGACAGTTCATATATATCATTCTATCTTGTTAAATCACCATTTAATATGTAGGATGAAGAACGGAATTACTGTATTTTTCGGACTATAAGACGCACCAAGATTTCAAAGAGGTAAATAAGAAAAAAAGGTTTTTGTCCTCCCTAGGCCCCAGGAGCACTCTGCAAGCCTCCCAAACACTCTGTGCATCCTGTTTTTTGCAAAAATGGACGAATTTTTGCGAAAAACGGGGCACGCAGAGGGTTTGGGAAGCCTACAGAGTGCTCCTGGGGAAAGACAAAAATGCCCCCGTTTTTGTGAAAAATTTTCCTGTTTTTGCCCATTTTTCCGCAAAAACGGGTGTTTTTGCCTTCCCCCAGTCCCCAGGAGCACTCTGCAGGTCTCCCAAACCCTCTGCGCACCCCATTTTTGCAAAAAAAAGGGCCAATTTTTCACAAAAATGGGACGCGGGGACGGGGCTTCGGGAGGCCAAAAATTGCTGTATTCGGTGTATGAGATGCACCGACATTTCCACCCTCTTTAAGAGGGGAAAAGGTGCATCTTATACTCCAAAAAATACAGTATCTATTCTCATTTATATCCTTCCTTAGCACATCAATCCTGATCATCTTAAAAGTACAATTCCTCATTACTTTGAATCAAAGAAACTATGCTTAACATCAGTTCACTAAACAGAATCTCTAGCCCACATATTCCAAACATCTCTTCCTCTTAAATAAACAATATCAGATTTCTAAAACTTCTCAATATTAACCCATAGGCTAATTCAATCCAGCAAGGTTGGCATGATGCAGGTTCCTTTCATATGACCAATTGAGACCCTGGAAGTGCATCTTCTTTGTAGCAAACTGTACTCTTTGGAATGCTTTTTCCCTGAGAGCCAGCTGGCCTCCACTCTGCTGTTGTTTTGAGGAGCCACGAAGACCTGGCTCTTCACCCAGACCTTTAGCAAGTGAGAATGAGATCCCTTGCTTCACTCCTTCTAGTCCAGGGGGGTCAAACTGGCAGCCCGTGGGCCGGATGAGTCACATGCAGGCCACGCCCCCTCAGCTCCATGAAAGGGAAAAAATGTCACGATACATCATGTGATGACAACTTGACACCACAAGTTTGACACTCATGTTCTAATCTGTTTTGCTTGGCATCTTTTATTGATTTTATTGTTATTTAAAAAAACCTGAATCATCCAGAGTCATTGAAAGTTGGGCAGAACACAAGTTTAATAAATTATCATTGTTGCTGTTGTTAGAGTTATTTCCAGCTGTTCATTATCAAATCTACATTAGTACCCCTTACCTTGAGTCCCCACAATTTCCATGTGCAGATGTGCCAAACCACTGGCAGCAGACAGAGCCAATTTAATCATCCCTTCAATAGTTACAGTGTATCGGTTGAGGTAATCAAACAGAGAGCCATGCTCATGGTAATCAGAGACCAACCATAATTGTGTCCAAGTGCCGTTATCTGTTGGCAATACAAAAAAAAAAGGAAAATATACTGAAACAAGAAAATAACAATGGTCTTTTTTTTAGATGTCATTGAACAGCAGCAGATTCATTACTGCTTGCTGCTATTTAGCATAGTTCAGAAATATGTTATATTTTAACTGTATCTGTGTAGCTATTTATTGTGGGATTTATACTAATGCAAGTTTGTACTATTCCTTTTCCAGTTTAATCCTCTCAATAATCAAAATATTATGGTAGAGACTGGATTTTATTTATTTATTTGTGAGACTTATATACCGCGTCAAAGTGCAAGCACTCTCTAAGCGGTTTACACCATTAAGCAATGTATATATTTACATTGCCCCCAACAATCTGGGTCCTCATTTTACCTACCTTGGAAGGATGGAAGGCTGAGTCAACCTTGAGCCGGTGAGATTTGAACAGCTGAACTGCTGATCACAGTCAGCTAAAGTAGCCTGCAGTACTGCACTCTAACTGCTGCGCCACCTCGGCTCATTATTTTTGGCAATGATTTCCTCTTCTCACCCTTGCCCCAGAAAATGTTGCTAACATGCCTTCTGATATGAGACCAATGGGAAATGAGGTGAGAAGCAGGAACATCTGGAGAAGCAATGGCATTCCGTGGAGAGCAGAACTGACATCCACAGTAGAATGAGGAGCTGGTGAATGGATCAGTAAAGATAGAACCTGGGATGGTCCATAAATTCTCTATACTATCGGTCCCAAACTATTACAGCTCTGAGGACCGCTGGCAGCAGGGGGGAGGGTTTTGTGCATGTGCGCTGGTTGCACAAATGCATCTTCTCAAGCTTGCCTGCTGCTTCTGAGGCCTGGGCCCTAACCCCTGGCTCTGGGCCATGTACCAGGGGTTAGGGACCCCTACTCTATATAGTGACTCCCTACAAGAAGATTATAAGATACTTGCTCTGGTGGGTTTTAGAGCCCTGGGAGCTGTAGGAAAGGCAAGAGATTTGAATAATTACTTACCTTGGATTTACAAAAGAGATGTGTTAAACTTCCAAGTTTTGGTAAACTATTTAAAGAGATTAAATATCAAGATTTTTTTGTAAAAAGGGAAGGAATATAAAGCTGGCTTATTTGATCAAGATACACAGACACACACGCACGCACGCACGCACGTGTGCACAATTATTAGGCAAGTGAGTATTTTGACCATATCATCATTTGTTATGCATATTTTCCACCTCCAGCCTGTATAAACTTCAATGCTTAGTTGGCATAAGCACATCAGGTGATGTGTATTTGTGTAATGAGGGAGGGTGTGGCCTAAGGAGATCAACACCCTATATCAACACCCTATATAGGAGCTGAGATAGCGCAGTGGTTAAAAGCAGCATTGCGACCTTCAGCTGATTGCTAGTTCAGCAGTCCAGCTGTTCAAATCTCACTAGGCTCAAGGTTGACTCAGCCTTCCATCCTTCCGAGGTGGGTAAAATGAGGACCCAGATTGTTGGGGGCAATATGCTGAACTCTGTAAACCGCTTAGAGAGTGCTGTAAAGCACTATGAAGCGGTATATAAGTAAAGTGCTATTGCTACAAGAGCTGAAGTGGTGCAGTGGTTAAATGCAGCCACTGCAGGCTGACTGCTAAGTTCAGCAGTTCAGCTGTTCAAATCTCACTAGGCTCAAGGTTGACTCAGCCTTCCATCCTTCCGAGGTCGGTAAAATGAGGACCCAGATTGTTGGGGGCAATATGCTGAACTCTGTAAACCGCTTAGAGAGGGCTGTAAAGCACTATGAAGCGGTATATAAGTAAAGTGCTATTGCTATTGCTATCAAGGTGTGCATAATTATTAGGCAGCTTCTTTTCTTCAGGCAAAATGGGCTAAAAAAAGTTTTAACTGACTTTGAAGAGTCAAAAATTGTAAAAAGTCTTTCAGAGGGATGCAGCATTCTTGAAATTGCTAAAATATTGGGGTGTGATCACAGAAACATCAACCATTTTGTTGCAAATAGTCAACAGGTTCGGAAGAAACGTGTTGAGAGAAAAAGATGCACCTTAACTGCCGAAGATTTGAGAAGTATCAAACATGAAGGTACCAGGGACCCATTATCCTCCAGTGCTGTCATATTTCAGAACTGCAACCTACCTGGAGTGCCCAGAAGTACAAAGTGTTCAGTGCTCAGAGACATGTCCAAGGTAAAGGCGGCTGAAATCCTACAACTACTGAACAAGACACATAAGTTGAAATGACAAGACTGGGCCAAGAAATATCTGAAGACAGATTTTGCAAAAGTTTTATGGACTGATGAGATTAGAGTGATCCTTGACGGACCAGATGGATAGGCCTGTAGCTGGATCGGTAACGAGCACAGATGCCAGCAAGGTGGAGATCGACTCAGATGCCAGCAAGGTGGAGGTAGGGTACTGATATGGGCTGGTATTATTGAAGATGAGGTAGTTACACCTTTTTAGGTTGAAGATGGACTCGAAATCAACTCCCAAACCTACTACCAGTTTGTAGAAGACACTTTCGTCAAGCAGTGATCCAGGAAAAAGTCTGCATCTTTCAAGAAGACAATGATTTTTATGCAGGACAAAGCTCCATCGCATGCATCAAAGTACTCCACTGCGCAGCTAGCCAATAAAGGCCTTAAAGATGAAAGAATAATGACATGCCCCCTCCTTCCTCACCTGACCTAAACCCTATTGTGAACTTGTGGGCCCTTCTTAAACGGGAGATTTACAGTGAAGGAAAACACTACACCTTTCTGAGCAGTGTCTGGGAGGCTGTGGTTGTTGCTGCACAAAAAGTTGATCATCAACAGATCAAGAAACTGACAGACTCCATGAATGGACGGCTTATGACTGTTATTGAAAAGAAGGGTGGCTATATTGGTCACTGATATGTTTTTTGAACTGTTAGAAATGTTTATTTGTAAATTTTGAGTTGTTTATTATTCTCACTTTAACAGATGAAAATAAATGAGATGGGAAAATTTTCATTTTTCATTTAGTTGCATAATAATTCTGCACACTAATAATTGCCCAATAATTGTGCACACATAGATATTCTCCTAAGAAAGCCATATCCTTACTTTTACTTTCTTAAAAATTCAGGTTTGAGGTTTATTAACATTTTGGATTTACCGAGAGCACTGTAGTTGTTCAATAATAAAAGTAATCCTCAAAAATACAGCTTGCCTAATAATTGTGCACACAGTGCGCACACGCACGTGCACACACACACACACACACTTCTGGTAGCTCTTAATGGATTTTTCTTGAATGGGAGTCAACGACAAATAGATTTTTAAATATGTATTTATAGATAAGAGATAAAATATGGGAACAACAGATTTTTTGTTATATTTTCAGAAAAAGTGATAAGGTATTGGGTTAAAAGGAAAGAAATATGAAGCTGGTTTATTTGATTAATGTTTAAATATATACATTGTCATTTTCTCACAACTTAATGGATTTTGCTGATCAGGACTAAATGAAAAGGTTTTAAATTATGTTTATAGATAAGCAATGAGATATGGGAATAATTGTTGTAGTAAGGTGATAAGTTATTGAAATTGTACTTGTTTTGATGAAGGGAATGTCTCTTTTTATATTTTTCCCTTTTCTTTACACTTTTCCCCTTTTTCCTTAGTTTGTATTCATCTTGTGTATATTTATGTAAATTTTAATAAACATTATAAAAAATATCTCAGATGGTCTGTACCCAGTTTTTGTGTTCAGATTTGCCACTGTACAATGCAGCAACTAATCCAGGCCTATATACTTCTCTCCACAGAATAGTGATTGCAGACTGCTTTTGTGTCTATAAAAGGCAGAAAAGATAGCTTATTTTATCGTAAAAGCAGAGAATAATTATGCTTAGGGGATGGAAATATAAAAGCTGATTCTTGGGTTTGTCAGTCTTTGCTCCATTAGAAGGCAGTTAAAAACTAATGTGCAGGAATGTTGTCACTTCATACAGCATTAGATCATTGAAGCTTGAAGAGCTTCAAAATAATGTGCTTTTCTGGATACTTTTATAGATGTTAACTGTGCCTCACAGCATACACTTGAATGTAATTAGATTGCCAAGTTATTTTAATATTGTTCAGTCTTGATTTCAGCACACAGTGAACATTGTAAATAACTGATAACCAAGCAGATATTCAGAGGTGTTTCCAGATAAACTTAACAAATTTGCATGAACTGCACAATATCAGATCAGTTTCTCAATTTTGGTTTCCGTTTTTTGACTGGATATGTTTCCAGGTATGGAAATGTAATGAACAGAGTGAAGGAAGCGAATCTTAAGAGCTAATCTAGCACCAAACCATCATCAAACATATTTTGTTAGAATGTCTCACATTCACATTCAAGGCAAAGGAATAAAAGAAACAATAACAGACAATCCCAAAGTGGTAAAGTTCAGAAACTAAGAATTTTGTGAGATTATTTCTTTCTACAGTTTCAAATGTAGATCTGATAAAAAAGTACTTTTATGAAAGTAATCAATTAAACTTCAAGAACTGGTTGCCATCCCAAGGAAGAATGTAATATTCTAGACAGGAAATTGTCAATCATACCTTGAATTACACAGTGCAATTATGTTAACATGACCAGTTCCTTTTTCTTATAATTAGTTGCTTACTAGAAGCTAAAAACTATTTGTGCAGTTTATGTGAAAAGGAGGAAGTGAAACAAAGTGCTGGTTGCTTTTCACTGCATTCTGCAGTCTAAGCCATTATAGCAGTTGCATTTTTCCTGGATAAAGCGGTCTCTGTGATGGTGAGAGTAGACTGAGAGATTAACAATTCATCATTCCGATGTCTTACACACTTCTGACTGAGTCTCTATTTAAGAGGGATATAGGTCCAAAGTTGATTTCTTTCCTCCTCCATGATAGATGTTTAGTTCAAACCAATGTTTGGAATTCAATTTATTTAAATACCTCAGAGCTAACATTCTTGAATATTTTAGGTTAGGGTAATAAAGTAATTCCTATACTGTTTATGAAATCCACAAGAGATAACTTTTTAATTATACATCTCAGTCTATTGTAATGACAAAAAAATTGTCCTGGCTGTTCTCCTGTATGTAAACTTTAACATAAGGTAGAACTTCCAATTCATTACTACCTTGGATTTTTGACAATTCTCCAGTGTTTCATGTTCCCTCAGCCACCTCTTCCTGTTGTCAATGTGTACAGTATTCCCTCTTGCTCTTAAATCTGACATTGTTCCTTTTTTCTTCAATGTTTACATCCCCACTTCTTAAGTAAATGTAATTTTTTATTTCTATCCAAGCTGCTCTCCCCCAAAATAACCTGCCAAAACTGTTACTATTTCTAGATTCCTAGCATATAAAATGTTCTATAATATTTTATGATATTGTATCCATATAGCCAAAAGATATACAAACTTTATCACTATTGCTAAATAATCATGCAGCCTATTAATTGGATTTTAATTCAAAGCAGCATATAATAGCTATTGCTATATCATTAATACACAATAACTGAATTCAAAATCACATTTAGTTGTGGTTTTGAACACTGCTGTAAACAGTTCAGAGTCAAGCCTATGAACAAGCAAAGGTAACAATTGTGTTTTCTGTCTTTTTTTTCATTTTAAAACTTTTTTGCCATACTCTGCAGATTGGTAAGAAGTATGGGTGAGGAAAACTTGGAATAAGCCAAGAAGCCACAAAGCATATTCATAGATCATGCTGAGAGACAATTTCTTAATTTCAAGGTGACCTCTTTTGTAGTACATGCTAAATCACATATTTAAAAAAGGAAAATTAGATTTAAGTATGAACCTATCATACATTAATATTAGGCTTCAAAGGCAATTGAAGCATTTGTTTGTTTACTGGAGCATCAAAGCAAAAAATACCTTTGTTGTCTGCAGCAATAAATCCCAGAATGTTCTCATGGCGCAACATGACTGTTTGATAGATTTCAGCTTCTCTAAACCACGATCGCTCTTCCCGTGATGAGAAAATTTTCACAGCTACATCGCCACCACGCCATCGGCCACGCCACACTTCCCCAAAGCGACCTTTGCCAATGATTTCCTGGAGGACAATTGTTCGAGCCACAGTACGCTGGACAAACAGTGGTAAGCCTGAAAGCAGAGAATGAAGGATGAAAACAGAGACAAAGCAGAAGACAATGACAAGAACAGTAAACTCACCTTGATTTTATTATCCTTCAAGTACACACACATCTGATATAATTATACCAGATATCAATGTGACATTCTCCCCCCCCCCCAAATGGGAACATTCACACTACTCAGGTGACCTGAAGACAGAGATAAATCTCCAAGTGGCCTCAACGACTGCCTAAAAGGATGCAAATGACATGCAAGGAGTATAAATCCTTCCATTCCCTACCATCAAGTCAGAGCTGAAGAAGCTTCTTGGATGAGAAGCGAAACGTCTTCAAAGAAAAACAAGAAAGTCCAGTTGCCTCTTGAAAAAGCACCCTTGGGACCCCTCTTAGATAAAAAAAATAGATTATAAGATATTTTAGAAATGAATGGGTATGTGTGTATGTCAGTTCTAGTGTCTGTTTTTTTTCAGGTACGCCACACCTTCAAACTTGATGTAAGCCCTACCTCTTTACTCAACTCATCAACTAATTGCAAAATATTTTGTTTTGAAGCTTCTCAGTTTTTCTTTGACTGTAATTTAAAAATTGGACCTGGATATTGGATTCTGAACATTAGTACTACTGATTGCTTTTTAAAAAAACAAACATGGGGATTTTAAAAATTGATTAAAACTTTTGGCCAATCTATGCCTGTGGAATTGGAACTTGGACAACTTGTGGTGGGTTCTTATGAGAACACTTTGTTTTTCTACTTAATCCTGTGCTAATTGAAATGGACTTATAAACAATCTTTGAGAAGTTTTCTGTTATCTTTCCCTTTATATTTATTTTTAGACACCAGATGGTGCTATTGACTAGAATGCACAGATCAACTGGATTTATAAGTAGCACTAGCACTTAGACTTATATACAGCTTCACAGTGCTTTACAGCCCTTTCTAAGTGGTTTACAGAGTCAGCATATTGCCCCCCAACAATCTGGGTCCTCATTTTACCCATCTCGGAAGGATGGAAGGCTGAGTCAATCTTGAGCCGGTGAGAACTGAACAGAATTAGCCTGCAATATTGCATTCTAACCACTGCGCCACCACGGCTCTTAAGTAATCAGTTTATCACTGACTGGCTCAAAAAAATCACAGTATTTGGACCTGAAGAGTTGGAATTCTTTAGGACTATGTTTGAAGAATTTACAATAAAAGTGACACAATCTATAGGAGCTACATTTGAGATGCTGGAAAAACAATTGGACAATAAGTTGAATAAAATTACTGGCAAAGTTAAACAAGTGAATGACAAAATGGACTTTCTGGAAAATAGAATGGGGCCTAGAGATGCTTAGCTGGATAGAAGTCTAGATAATATTACGTTACTGAAACATAGAAAGATTTTTAAGACTTAGAGCTATTCCAGAAAACCCTGATAAAAGTATAAGAAAAGCAGTAGTAAATAAAAAACAAAGATGTTGGTTAAAAAAATGAGTGTACAAATTAAAGAGAAAAACCCTAGTTTTAAAATTAAGATGAATGTCAAATATTTGGGGATTACATTGACTATTATGAATTGCATGCTATTTCAGAATAACTATAGTAAAGTGTGGAATGACATTTAAAAGGATTTATTGAGGTGGGACAAATACAGCTATTCTTGTTGGGTATAATTTCTGTAATTAAGATTTAATTTTTTTTCCAGACAATACTGATATTAATATTTATTAAAGTGGTAAAAGATTTTCCCTGCCAGTCGTGCCTGATTCTAGGGGGCAGTGCTCATCTCCAATTCACAGCCTAAGAGCCAGCATTTTCCGAAGACGCTTCTGTGGTCATGTGGCTGCCATGACTATACGCAGAGGCGCACAGAACACCGTTACTTTCCCACCAAATTTGTACCTTTTAACTACATGTCTATATGCTTTCGAACGGCAAGGTAGGCTGGAGCTGGGGCAAATAACTCCATCATGCGTACTTAGGTCTCGAATTGTCAGCTTTCTGGTTGACAAGCCCAGTGTCTTAACTGCTTGGTCACTGCAACCCCCCCCCCCCCCCACATCATCACTTTATCAGGCATGCCAAATTGAGGGTTTGGAATAGGTATAACCCAAGAATGACTCCCCTAAAATTCCTCTATTGTTGTCCCAAGAAGGCTTTTTCCAAACAGAAATGATAGTTACATGAAACTGGTTGACTTATCTAAATTAAATTCAAGAGAAGAATTGATAAAGGAAGTTCATACCTGTCAGTGCTTATGCCCAGTGATAAAAAAGTTTAAATTGGATAAAAATTATGATTTTGCAAATGAGAAACCTGACTTTGAACTAGATTGATGATGAATGTGCTGTTGCTAAGATGTATAAACTTAATAAAAGTTTACATGGAAGTTGACTAGATTGAAGATTGTATGATTATATGGACAAACAGTTTGGATACAATATAATGCTTGATCAGTGGGGGAAATATGTGGAGTCAAGGATTGAAATGACATTGATTGGATGCTGAAAAGAAAAATAAAATCCAGGAATTTTTTTTATGTTTAATGTTGGATGTTTGGGTCTTTTTTTTTTTTTTGTACACATGTTGTTGTTACTGTTGGATATTTGTTTTTTTGTGTTTTGTATTTTATTCTCGTTCATAAAACATACCATTAATAAATATATACACGACATTACATTTAAGTATAATTTGAGAAAGAATTTCTAGAAGATAATGTATCGTTGGCATTTAATACTGGATAAATTGTCAAAGGTATATAAATATATGTTGGAAATGCAATCAGTGTTGAAGGTACTTTTTATTATTTTTGACAGATTTATAAGAAAGCTAAGAAATATTGGAATCAGATTATGTACTTAAATTCAGATAATTCTAGACATTTTCCTTTTAGGTTTGATGGACAAACAAAGAAAACAGAACTTTGTTTTTATATAAGATAACAGCAAAACTGTTGCTTGCACAGAGGTGGAAGGGTTTACAAATTCTTACAACAGAAGAATACAGTGAAATTAATGGAATTGAAGGAAATGGCAAAATTGACAGTTTTGATCAAAGAGAGGAGTTTATCTAGCTTTGTTTCTCTTTGGAAACCACTTTAGGATTTTTTGCTTGAAACTGAAAGAAATAAAAAATTTTATTTTGGGATTTGATGATTATAACTGTTTATAATTATGGAAGTACAGTGTATTATGGTGAAATTTAGAGTAAAAGGTTACCATACTTTATATTTGTAGCTATATCAAAAAAAGCCAGAAGCTATTCTCTTCTGTTTTTTATATTTTTACTCCTGTATTCTTAAGTTTTTCTTGACTCTCCCATTTTCTTTCTTAATGCTTTGTTCTTTTGTATTTTCTCATTTATTGAAACTTAAAATTAATTTAATTAATTAATTAAATCTATTTAATTAATTAATTAAAATGAGTTTTGTAAAAGAATAACATTGTTATTAATTACCAATATTTCATCTTGTTTGTTAGCATTTTTATCACTAACTTCAGTAGAATCAGTAGTAATAGAACACTGTATCTCCTTGATTTCAAATACAGTTACCTGTAGCCAGTAGTGTGTTCCTACCGGTGCGCTCTCCGCCTTTCTTCGCCGCCGAGCCGAAGACGCTGGCGGCGTTTGCGGCGCGGGGCTTCCCCCGCCCGCTTTCCCGGGACGCCGCCATTTGCGTTTTTCTGCACTCTGCGCAAGCGCTGCTTGCGCAGAGTGCAGAAGAACGCAAATGGCGGCATCCCGGCGTTCCGGGAAAGCGGGCGGGGGAAGCCCCGCGCCGCAAACGCCGCCAGCGTCTTCGGCTCGGCGGCGAAGAAAGGCGGAGAGCGCACCGGTAGGAACCCACTACTGCCTGTAGCTCTTATGACTTATTTAAAGGAAGCATGAACTGCATGCTTTGGGAACAAATAAATTAATTTATTCTGAAGTAAAATTTTAGTTTTTAATACAGCTAAAGTTTGTGGCAAACATTCCAGTACAAATAAAACATTGGATAGCCATTTAGGTGGCAGTTGTGCAAAACACTCTAGGAGAAATGGATATTCTTAGGTTAACAGTACATATTATTTATATATTAATATACTGAAGTTTGTAATAAAATAATGCTAAAGATCTTTATATAAAAGATACATTATACCTGAGCCAGAGCCAGAAGTAGACAAATCATAGACTAGATCTTGCAGAGTCTTGTCCTTGGATAAACACATCTCACAAGATGGATCCTCCATGTCCAATCGCTGACGATTGTGGTACCCACGTGTATGGTGGTGGAAGACAAAAACTATTATAATCAGAATGATGAACACAAGAAAGACTGGTCCTGCAATGACAGCCACCAGCTCCACAGGTCCCCAGATTGAAGAAGTTTCATTATCCTTCCAATGTCCTGGAGAGGGAAGACAAGAAAGAAAAGCTACAAATTCAAACCCAGTATATAGCTAAGGATTAAAAAAATCAATAGGTCTACATTTAATAGATTTAAAGGCATACAATTGAAAAGTAAGGGTAAACACTTAAAGGAATTGACACTGGCTTGGAGTCTCAGAGATGCATGTACTTCGGCTACAATGAAATCAGAAACATTTATTTTTAACTGATTAAAAATGGAAGCTTGTAATTACATCGACATCATAAAAAGTGGAAGTACTGTATTTTTCGGAGTATAAGACGCACCTAGATTTTAGAGGAGGAAAACAAGGAAAAAAGTATTCTGAACCAAATGGTGTAGTAATATATTATTTAATAAAATACCAGTATAGCAGAATACTTTTTACAACCATGTATACTTTTTACAACCATGTATATTTTTTACAACCATGTACACTTTTTTTTACACTTTTTGGCTTTGATATTTTTCTGCAAGAAAGAACAATAATGTTTCCTTTATAACAATGCAGAGCACTTTAGCTGAAACCATGTTCATACATTCATACGCCCCCGCCCCAAACTTCAAACTTGACAGCTTTAAGATTTGTGGACTTCAACTCCCAGAATTCCTCCTCCAGTCATGCTAACTCAGGAATGGGAGTTGAAGTCCACAAGTCTTAAACTTGCCAAGTTTGAAGACCCTTGCACCCCTAACCCAGGGGTCTTCAAACTTGACAGCTTTAAGACTAGTGGACTTCAACTCCCAGAATTCCTCCTCCAGTCATGATAGATGGGGTAATTAGAAGGCAAAAATACCCCCATTTTTGCGAAAAATGGCCCGTTTTTTACCAGTTTTTTGCAAAAATGGGGTGCACAGAGGTTTGGGAGGCCTGCAGAGTGCTCCTGGGGACTGGGGGAAGGCAAAAACGCCTGTTTTTGTGAAAAACGGACTATTTTTCACCCATTTTTTGCAAACATAGGGTACCAGAGGGTTTGGGAAGCCTGCAGAGTGCTCTTGGGGGAAGGCAAAAATGCCCCCGTTTTTGCAAAAAACGGCCCATTTTTTGCCCGTTTTTTCACAAAAATGGGCGTGTTTTTGCCTTTCCCTGTCCCCAGGAGCACTCTGCAGGCCTCCCAAACCCTCTGCACACCACATTTTTGTGAAAAATGGGCCCATTTTTCACAAAAATGGGACGTGGGGGCGGGGCTTTGGGAGGCCAAAAATTGCTGTATTTGGTGTATAAGATGCACCGACATTTCAACCCTCTTTAGGGGGGGGGGGAAGGTGTGTCTTACACTCCCAAAAATACGGTAGATATTTCTGTTATTCCCCCAATGCTGTTGCACCAAAAATAAGAAATCGGGATTCATGTTCATAACATGACATTTCTGTTTAGCATTACATATAAACATTTTTTGCATTACATATACTCCACTTTTTGCTTGTTTTTTCACAAAAACGGGGGTGTTTTTGCCTTCCCCGGTCCCCAGGAGCACTCTGCAGGCCTCCCAAACCCTCTGCACACCACATTTTTGTGAAAAACGGGCCTCTAGCTAAAAATAAGCATGCTGCAATGAACTGTACTGCCAGAAGGGGGAGTCAAACCCTTCCCCAACAATATTTCTTACTTTTTACACATAAAGAGAGACTGATAGTATTACCATAAAATTTAATATTGCAACCTACCTAATGAATAGAGCTTTTAAAAACCTGCCTATGATTTTATAATATGATGGAAAGTGACATTTAATTAGAAGTTCAACTGATTATTTCATATGGCTGTACTTTCACCAATTTCTATTAGTTTTGATACAAAATGATACCATAAACAGATGCCGTAATATACTTTTCCAAATAATCCCTTAAACATTAAATACAATTCCAGCTTTTAAAATTCAATCTTCATTGACATAAATCCAGTTGTAATATCTCAGGCTAATTTGATATTTCCAGAGAATTCAAGGATTAAAATAAAACACTTTTCTGAAAATTGCACACAAATTATTTTCTTATGGGAAAATAAAATAAAATTAGTTTATGTTGTTGATACTTAAAAAAAAAGTAGCTGCTTTACTATGCTTTTTATCTAAGATGCTGTAAACCACCCAAGTCACTTGGGTGAGATGAGTGGTGTAGAAATTTTAAATAATTATATAAAATAATGAATGCCATTTGGGAGTATCCAGGAAGGGAGCTTTTTCTTTTTTGTTGACCTATTGTTGGAATACAGTTCCTATAGAGATTAAATTGGCTCTGGACAATATCAGCTGTTTTGTAAGCCCTTGAAGACTTCATTTTATCACCAAGTCTAGTGGTCAGAAATTGGAGTTGAGACCATACACTGCTTATGTTGGCTTGTGATTGATGGCTTGTTTTTACAATGGCTTCTGTTTTTATTTTTTCTTCTTAATTAAATTTATATGCATTCTTTTAACACTGTTAGTGGTCCAGAGTCATGAATTTGAGATGTGAAGCTATTTAAATTGAATAAATAGATAAATAACAACTAAATAACTACCAGGATATATTGAGGCTGATATAACTACAGCATAAAAATAATCAGACTTGCTTTGATTGCCTATAAAGACTCACAGGACATTCTCATATTCAATCTACTGTACTTACCGCTGGGTACCATAAGATCAATTTTGTTACAGTAGTCAAAGTAGCAACAATGTGTGTTGCGTACAGCTTCTGAACTAAGGCAGAAAAATGGTTTTCCAGCAGGAATCAACTTTACTTCAGGAATACATGTCCGGGTGTGATGCTTCATTCCATTCACATTTGTTATTGAGACCATACAGGCGCCATCTGTTTCGCATGTGGCATTGGCTTGATTGCAGTCAGAGCACAAACACAATAAAGCTGAAGAAAAGAGAAAAATAATTATGTGTGACAAACTACTTATGAGAAGGATTAATTGGAATTATATTACCTTTGAAATGAAGCTATATATTATTTAAAGGTTTAATTGAGCCATTAGCAGTTTAAAATAATACAAATGACATTTGCAAAATATTTTGAACAAAATTAGGTCAATATTATATGAATAATGTTTTTATTCCACAGGCTTCCTCTCTGTGGGAAGCCTATAGAACAAAATAATTAATGTTTATTCGCTATAGTTCTGATGTTAAAATGTCCCCATGGAATAAGACAAGCCCATTTCTCTTATGCACAGCTGCTTTCTACAGAATGCAGATTTATATTTCAAGGTTATTCTATCAATTCAGTTTGGAAGGAAATCTGATATTAGAAGTAGGTACTTAATTTCTTTACACTTGAGCTATAAAACAAAATATCTTTGAATAACTCGAAGATATTCCATCTATTGCAATGAAGGACCAACACTATTAAAAATCCTATGTTGGACAAAGGCCAGTAATACATTTATTTTAGCACTGTTTCTGCTCCATCTGACTTTTTAAAGATTGAAAGCACCAAGTCTATAGATACAGTTCTGTTTGTGGCAAGTGAGCTGAATTTTAATAGGAATAATGAAAATCTACTGTAATGAACATGTAAAATAGATTCCACTGAACTTGTCTAGAAAAGAGAAGGTTCAAACATTGGCATGAATATCAATGACGAATCAGGATTTAAACTGAATATCTGAAATGAAAGATTCTCACTATCTAGAAAAACAAAGTTATCCAAGGCAACCATCAATTATCTAAAACAAAAATAAGTTTCCTTCTTTTAAAAATGAAGGCTATATGCAGACAAATTAATATATTTTAATAATTAATTTGCAAATACATGAAATATTTAAACAAAATAAACAAACACAGCGGTATTTTCTTCCCTCTCTCTATTTTATTGGGGCCAAAGAACAAAGAAAATTGCTGTAGATTCAAGCTTGTTTTGTGAAGTGGCAGAAAGAAACAAAGAGTTATCCAATCCTGACATAATGCAAATTCCAGCCAGCTTTGCCTCTAGCTTTGTCACAACTATCTGTAACTTATATCAATTTTCATGTGACTTTGCTTATATTACAAAGGCTTCACTTAGAAAGGTAAACAGAGTCAGGTCTATTTGGTACTTGGATGAAAGATCGCCAGGAAATCTTAGTCCTGTAGGCTATCCTGAAAAGTTTAAAAAAAAAAATCATGGAAGGCTGCAATGGCAAGGAATTTCCATACTATTGGGGGGGGAGGCTACATACATATGTATATGAAATCACCAGCAGTCAAGGTCAGTTCAAGACAGATTTGATTTGATTTACTATAGATTAACAATCCTTTATTGCAACTAAAAATTTTGCCTGTCCTTAATTTACTAGGTCAGTGATGGTGAACCTTTTAGCTTGCATGCCAAAAGGGTGTGTGTGCTAGCACACGCACATGTGCCCACACCCATGCCCTCCCCTGTGCATGTGCACACACCCCACGCTGCCCCCGTGCATGCACACAACCCCCCCCCCACGCTGCCCCCGTGCATGCGCAGAGGCCTCACTGAAGCCTCCGGACTCCTGAAGCTTGGGGACGGTGAAAAATGGCCCAATGAGCAAACCGGAAGTTTGAAAATGAACTTCTGGTTGGCCCATTGGGCCATTTTTCACCCTCCAGAGGCTTCAGGCGGCTTCCCTGAAGCCTCCGGAATGCGAAAAACGGCCCAATGGAGTTTGGAAAAACAGACTTCTGCTTTGCTTGCTGGGCCATTTTTTGTACTCCGGAGGCTTCAGGAAAGACTCCTGAAGCCTCTGGAGGGCGAAAACGGCATTCCCCAAGGCTGAAATTCAGATGGCCAGCATGCGCATGTGGGCTGGAGCTGACATAGGGCAACAACTCACGTGCCCTCCGATATGGCTCCATGTGCCACCTGTAGATTCACCAACACCGTACTAGGTAGTCTAGAATAAATCCTATTCTATGAATATACTGATATTGATGTTAGCTTATCTTACAGAGCATGACTAAAGATTTATTTGATTGGGGCCAAATCTGAATGGTTTAGTAAAGCACTACTTCAAGTACTTAAACATTCTCAATTTCCTCTCTCTTCTCAAACACCAGTATTTTAATTTCTTCCAACTGTACTTATATCTTAACTGACCAAATTACGCTTAGTAACAATTTCAAATTGTAGACCACAAAACCACTTTAATCCACAGTTTGAGGTTAACAACAGTCATAATTTGCTTGATTCAATGCCATAGCAAATGGTGGTTAGATAAAAACAGGTTATGAAATTGATGTACTAAAGAGAAAACAAAATTTATCCTATAGCATGTGGTTTAGAGAAGTGAATGCAATATCTGAACAGTATGAGAAATTTTTCAAATATTAAAATACAATCTATAAAGTTATTTGTAAGCCCCATTATGTTTAGAAGGATTACTGTTTTCTTGATAAATATGCATGTAAATATAACACAATACATTTATGTATGGATATTATTATTTACATGTCTCAGCAAATGGTAGCAGTTGGCTAACCTTTTCTGGGTTTGGTAGCTAAGTAAGGTCAGGCTTGATTAATATTTGGATAGGAAACTATCAGGAAATATCAAGGTTGTAAGCTAAAATGGAAAGTCTTTAGAAGAAAAATTCAGCAGATGGCATTGACAAACAATTTCCAGACTGTTACTTAGAAAATTACATGAACATATCTATGGAAGGATTAGAAGTCAGGCATGATTCAAGGACATTTTTATTATTTATATCTGTACTTCAATTTAACTTCTGCATACATTAGTAAGTCATAACAGCTATTACAGAGAGCCAGTTCGGGATAGTGGTCAAGGTACCAAGCTAGAAACCAGGAGACCATGAGCTCTAGTCCTGCCTTAGTCATGAAGCTGGATAATCTTGGGTCAGTGATTTTCTCTCAGCCCTGGGAAACAGGCAATGGCAAACCATTTCCAGAAAAACCTTGCCAAGAAAATTGCAGATACTTGTCCAGGAGGCAACAATGACTGGAGGGCACAAAAAAAACCCAAAGAAAAACTCTACAAGTAGCCCTCAACTTACAACAGTTCATTTAGTGACCATTCAAAGTTACAACAACACTGTAAAAAGTGACTTATGACCATTTTTCACACTTACAACTGTTGCGACATCTCCATGGTCACATGATCAAAATTCAGATGCTTTGCAACTGATGCATATTTATGAAGGTTACAGTATCCCAGGGTCATGTGATCACCTTTTGTGACCTTCTGACAAGCAAAGTCAATGGGGAAGCCACATTCACTTAATAAACATACTAAACTTAACTGCAGAGATTCACTTAACAACTGTGGTAAGAAAGGTCGTAAAATGGGACAAAATTCACTTAACAAGTGTTTCACTTAGCAAAAAAAATGTTGGGCTCAATTGTGGTTGTAAGTCGAGTGCTAGCTATACAAGCAAAACACCAGCAATTATAACTTAAACTATGCTATTCCTCTTGTTACAAAATCTCATGTAAAGGGAGAATTATATTGCAAAAAGTAGTACCATTATCTCTCCCTCATAATACAAATCTATGTCTGAGGGAGGAAGAATTGCTAATAAGTTATAGAGAAGAGGAATTTTACAGGGGGATTGTAAGAGGGCTGCTTGATCTTTCTATATCCAGTTCTCCCACCTAAACGATATTGCTACTAGATATCGTGATAACTTCCAGCTTTCCTCAAAAACAGAAAATGAATCAGACTGGTATAACACTACTTAATGGCAGGAGAAGAAAAAATTTGCAGAAAATATTAATATGCGCACCAATAATTAATTCCCCCTCTGCCAATGGTTCAATGCCAGAAAAATCAGGCTTGGGAACAAATATTTGCCAACACTGCACATAATTTCAGTTCAAATGTTGTGAAATGTCACTTGCTTTCTACAAGTCAATATCCACTTGCTATGTCACTGGAAAACAACTACATTCTGCTTTTAAATCAAACACAAAGCAGCTATCAAATTTCACCTTTTCAGCTTTTGAGCAAAAATCATTCCTCTGTGAAGGTACGGAAAAAACAATCAAGCTAAATCTAAGCAGTGAGGATAAATTTAGTAATGTCAAGGAAAAAGATGTGTGAACCTAAGAAACATAACATACTTTCTACAATAGTCAGCAGATTCTGTTTCCCAGAAGGAATAAAGAGCATGTACATACCTGTTGGACAGCTTAATGCCAAAAGTTAGATTTATCTAAACAAAGGGAAAAAATGGTTTCCCATTCCTAACAAGAAAGTGCTATAAATCAAGAAGAACACAGGATTACATCATATCTCTTCACAACTCTTCACAAATAGCTACAACTCTTCACAAATAGTGTTTATTGTGGTCTTCTATATACTTTCATGAATTGTAAACACACTCTGTGAACATCTGCAGCTATGAAGTACTAGTTCATTGCTTCTTTATGGACACCAGTGCCTTCTACAATTTGCCTTTATATATACTGAAACAGACACATTCTTATAACATCAAAACAGTAATAAAAGAGTCATCACATGTTTTGAAGCAATAAACATGTTTGCCAAGTTAAGTGTTTTTGGAAAGACAATTGAAAGGAAATATTCTAGATACTACAAGAAGCAGTGACACAAAGAAACATACTTCTCAATATTACCACTATAGCAAAAGCTTTAGTGTAGCACCATAGAGACTTGATAAATCATGGGATCTTTGCAGAAAATTAGCCATCAACACAAGTAATTATTGGCTACCATTAGAATAATCTCATCTTTACACCTCCAACTTTGTTTCCCCCTCATATAGCTTTAATATGCTGCAGGAAAGTGATTGCATTATCAGATAGCAAATATAACATTCATTAAATGTGGATTTTTGTCTATGTAATCTACAAACTAAAGGAAAAAGTTAAACATGGTTTGCTATAAGAAATAGCTTACAAAAAATAAACATACGTTAATATATCAATCTTGCTGTCTGCTACAGGCAGATATCCTTTCTATTTGGGGACTGGGGAAAAAAGGAACTGAACAAATAGAATTTAGTGTTCCAAGATGGAGAGATGGTATGCATTCCAACCACAATAGGGTCCACAGAGTTGGCCTCCTCCGGGTCCCGTCGGCCAAGCAATGCCGGCTGGCGGGCCCTAGGGGGAGGGCCTTCTCTGTGGCGGGCCCGGCGCTCTGGAACCAACTGCCTCCAGAGACCCGAACTATCCCCAACCTGCTGGCCTTCCGAAAAGCCATTAAGACATGGCTCTTCCTGCAGGCTGGGGGTGGAGCCTAATCCATCTGTGCTCTCCCCCGGGTATGTCTGATTGTTGGATGGTTTTTTTAATATGAATTTTTAATTTTTATATTTGTTTTTAATCTAACGTTTATTACTGGTGATTCTTGTATCTTTTTCTGTTGTACGCCGCCCTGAGTCCTTCGGGAGTTGGGCGGCATATAAGAAAACCGTAATAAATAAATAAATAAATAAATAAATAAATAAATAAATAAATAAATAAATAAATAAATAAATAAATAAATAAATAAATAAATAAATAAATAAATGAGAAATGTTATTTTATTGTGAAAAAGAATCAGTCCTTTTAAGGTTTGGGCTGTAATGGGTTATTAAGCTAATGTATTTCTGACAATAAGTCTGTCAAAAGCTTATCGAAAATACAAGAAACTGGATAAAACACAGCAGGCACTTCCCCCAAATTTTTGTTAAGATAAGGAGTATGTTTCTGAGCAGTTTTCCTATCGTTTGGCCATAAAGTTATGCTGACTCTATATTAACTAAGAAATTAATCTTAAAGTAAGTTTAAGTGGACCACGAAGATCCAAGCTTTATTTCTCCAACCCAGTGCAGGAATTCCCTTGTGCGCATGGAAGAGAGGAACTTCTACGCTGGGCTGGAGAAAACAAAGTGGGGATCCCAAAGACCCAAGTTCACCCCACAAGTGTTCTCTTATGCACAGGGAGGAAAGAACTGTGCTAGGCTGGAGAAATAAAGCTCAAATCTCTACGATCCCTGCAAAGGTCACAAAAATCTGAGCCTCCTTTCTCCAGCCCAGCACAGGAGTTCCTCTCCCCTCTGCCCCTGCCGAAATTCTCTTCTGTCCTTGTTTGGCAATCAGCTCTTTTCCTCCATCCACTTAATGACTGCAACCGGGAGAGCCAGGGTTGTGGTTATTGTGTGAAACCGTCATGTAGGCATGTCATTGAATGACTGCTTTGCTCAACAACCAAGTTGCAAGTTCTAACTAGTAGTAAATTGACAACTACCTACATATCAATGCCAGCTGCCTTCCAATGGTACTATTCTGATGGTTCAGCTGCGTTGAACTACTTCTGCTTGGTCCCAATCAATTCTTTTGGGGGAGGATGTTGTGAAGATGGTAGAGTGCCATATTTAGAGGATCCCGAGTGAAGTAGATTATTTAGATACATTTCTGTCTGGTTGCAGATCTAGGTAAGGGAGGGAAACTGTACTGGCCACTCTTGTGAGGATCCGGAGTAGAATCTGACCAGAGCAAATGTAAGCCTTTGGTCCTACCAGGCTTTCTGTGGCATTTATATAGCACTGATCATGCTATTCCGGAGTGCTTATTCCAATCTACTGAGGATTGGATGTTAAAGGCACTGTATTATGGTTTTGTTTTTTCCTAAGTGGGGGGGGGGGGAGGGAGGGAGATAGGATGGGATGGGATGAGAAGTTAAGTTACTGGCAATTCCTGTGTGGAGTACCTCAAAACTTGGTCCTTCTTCTTATGCTATTGGACATCTGTAAGAAAGTGTTGGGAGTTATCATCTGTTAATTTGGAGTAAAACATCATCAATATGCTGATGATATTCTATTAAATATCTCCAAACAGGAGATGTAGTGGAGGTTCCAACCTAGCATTTGGAGGAGAGAGGGACTGTATGGGATAAAATAAGTTCAAACTGAATTTCAGAAACATAAACAGGCTGTTTATCCTCAAAATATATTAGCAGATAATTTAATCTGGGTGATACCTATACAGTAGGCATCAGATGTTAAGCATCAACTATCACATGACTTATATGCTCTATTTGGCTTCCAGTTTGTCCTTTCTTTTGCAACACATATAATCGTGTTTGATTTGTTGAGGAGTCCCCCCTCATATGAAGGTGGAGAGTTACAGTAAGTTCAGAAACAAGCCTTATGGAACACATAGACCTACAAATTTAGTTTAATCTCCTCTATTTTTATCTTTGGGAAAGCAATTAAGGCAGTGGTTTTGTTGCATCTTTGGTACATAAAGGATGATATATTGGAACTGATTGCTTTGTTGTTTGGGTTTAAGTGAGCTTTTATTAGTTATGTTGTATTCCTTTTATTATTATCTTGTATTTTAGGAATTGTATTTGTGAGCTGCTAAGAATCCCTGATTGTTGTGGCATACAGTATTTGGTTAAATAAATGAACAGTAATACAGTATTGCAAGAAGGTTTAGAAGTAACTTGCATTGTAAAAGTGAGATGCAACAACTTTAAACTCACATTGTTTTGCACCAGAACAAATTTTAAGGTGTGAGGCATATGTTAAATATACAGAAGGCTAATTCAAGAATGCAAAGCACAGCTATAAAGATTTTCTTTCCCCAGCATTTTGAATTCATTGTATTTTACTAGGTTAAAGTAATGAAAATAGTGCACCCTACATTATTAACTCAGATCACAATTCAGAGTTCATTTTTGTATGGATGGGCTATGTGAGCTCTCTAGTTCAAAAACATAGAATTCTTTATCTTATATTTTCCCAATCGAACCATTTTTATAATAAAATGGTATTTAATTATGTCCAATTCTTGGAGACTGCTTGGACAGTCCCTGCAGTTTCTTAACTAGTTTTTTCGGAAATGATTTGCCACTGCTTCCTTCATAGGCTGAGAAAGTGATTGGCCAAGGTCACCCAGTTGGATTTGTGCCTAACATGGTCTCCTGTTTTCTAGCTTGATGCCTTAACCACTATTCCAAACTGATTCTCCAGCCATATTTTGCTATTGGCAAATGACACAACCTAACCAACCATAGTAAATCTCAGAAGCCAAACAATGCTGGCTAACTTGGATTAGACATCTTGTAAAGTTGTTTGGTAATTTGAAAAACATATTGACTGGAAGAAAAGAATGACAAATCACTTACAAAACACCTCCAAGAACTGCATGGACACAATAATTAAGAATCAAATTAGACTTGAAAGTATCTTTTAGTAGATTATGGTTAATTCTGCAAATTTCATTACAAAAAAATGATCAGCTTCAATACTGCTTGGTCCGTTTAACAAATTTTAGAAATATTTTAGAAAAGAGATTAAGAATTTCCTAATATTTTGTTTTAAATTATATATAAAATGTGAATGTGTGAAAAAATATTCACATTTGAAAATAAATCAAGAGATAAGGTAGACTAATGTGAAACAATAGAAAGCCTAAGAGACACAAAAAATGTGGTTTCTGGAAATCCATGATAAAAAGCAGTAGAAACTACTGATTGTAACAGTATTACAGATTCAGACTAAAGAAGAATGGTTTCTTCCACAGAAGAGGAATAAAACCTAAGCTGTTCCTTTTAACTACAAATGGGAAAGTTAAATGTTTTCTGATGGCTCCATCTTTAGTGATCAAGAAAACTATCCCAGTATAGATTTCATACTGAAAATAAGATGGGGCACAAATGCAACTCAAAGTACCACTAATAATTAACCAGAGCTTTGTCTAGTAGCCAATGACTGAGAAACAGTATACACTTATCAGTTCTGAAAAAATTAATCTATAATTTGGAGAAAAAAACACACATCACCACAGTCCACATATTAGGGGTAGGTCATGCATAATTAACCACTGCATCCACAAATACAAAAAGTCTTCTACATGGAAACAGTCTCTTAGTAATAAAAGGAATGACAAGATACCTACACTAGAAATATGGATAGCCTTCCTATTATAATTCTATAGGTAGGATTGATAAAAATAGTACCCTTTTCCTATTATTTTCATCTTACTTTTCCTCAGAGTCAAAATTATATTATGCAGATACCAATTAAAAACAATACAGGTAGTCCTCAACTTACAACAATTCATTTAGTGACCATTCAAAGTTACAACAGCACTGAAAGGTCATAAAATGGGACAAAATTCACTTAACCAGTGTTTCATTTAGCAACAAAAATCTTGGGCTCAATTGTGGTTGTTCGATGAGGACTATCTAGACTTTCTAGAGCAGTCTTCCCATAACCTGATGATCCCCAAGCACCATGAACACCACTTCCAATAATTAACATGCATAGAATGAACCATAAAATGGAAAGTTTGCTCTGTATTCCAAAACCATTTTTGAAGTATATTTGCCTACCGCAATGTATCTGGATCTTTAACAGAAAGCAAGATGTTAAGCCTCCACAGAAGGTAAGTGCATGAATTGGGCTTCTCGGCTGATAAGAAGCACTGGCAAGGACAATGAAAGCACCATCTGTCACTCAGGAAGAATGATCAGTGAAGAAACGGTTGCTCCCAAAAAAAATTTTCATCTCCTTCCTTCTGCTCTACGTCTATTAGAATCTGAAGTTGCGGACAGATACCATCTTATCTTTTAATTTCTGTACAACAATCTTAGGAATTTAAGAAATACTAAATAATAAATATCCCAAAACTGGCAATGTAATGAGATTCCTTCCTTTGTCTACAACATCTTGTACTGGCAGTACAAGAAGCAATCAGCTAAATCAGTTTCAACCCTTCCAGGAAAGAAGTGACGACCAGCAAATACCAGTTAAAAAAGCATTGGGACAATTCTGGCATTTCAAGTTCTAGGTAGTGACTGAGAATGAATCTTTTTGCATCATTA
The DNA here is from genome assembly GCA_023053685.1 of Diadophis punctatus similis. Lineage (NCBI taxonomy): Eukaryota > Metazoa > Chordata > Lepidosauria > Squamata > Dipsadidae > Diadophis > Diadophis punctatus. Next base: position 6,621,010 of record JALIGW010000025.1, read on the forward strand.
AAATCAAACTAGCAGACTCCCTATTATTTCAGCTTGGAGAATGTTCATAAATCAACAGGCATGTATGAGGCAAGTATATATATTTTTAACAAAATGATTCAGACTGCAGCTGAGGTTGTCTGAGCAAGTCCAACATTAAAAAAAAAACCCTACACAAATGCAAAATTCAAATAATACTTTTTTTCTAGCAGTTAAATAGAGGGTGGAGGTAGAAGTCCTCGGTATATAATCTAATATAATTAAATAAAAGACATTTTCTGGTTGGATACCATAAGGAGAGCTCGTTGATTAAGATCTTCATCTACACCTCTGATAAGATGCACTGGAAAAAAGGTGCAAGACAAGCTTGTTGTGAATTGTATTTATATCTGTTTGGCATGCTTATGTCTGACATTCTGCTGCAAGTCAGACCCAACCCCTGAAGAAGCTGTTTAAACAAGCTTAACATTAAGCTTCAGAGCCTCAGAATGAAAGCTTTGTTCCTATACAAGAGATCTACAAGGTATGCATTTTTGCTGAAGTGAACTGACACTGTACTTTAATCACAGACAGAACACCAACTTGTTATGACACAAATTTGGGTGGGGAAATAAAGGCCATTCTCACCTTTTTCTCTCTATTTTTTTTCAATAAACAAAACAAGTGCTTTTTATTGATACATTTAAAATCATCTGTCCATTTAAAAAAGTGTCTGAGTTGCATTAATTTTAAAATACCATACGGTATTTTAAATACGGTAAACTTCAGTACTCAAACGAAATCAATAGTTTAAAATTAAATCATCACATGACTAAAATCAGCTACAAGGCACTGTGGAATACCTGGCTAAGATATCCTTCAGAATGCCAAACATATTGCTGCCTAATAAGCCTTTTTCAGGAGTGGAATTTAGTTGTGACAGAATACATTCTTTTTCTGGTTGCCAAGTATTAAGCTTCAGATGGCAAAGGACCTTAAAAACCTTCATATTCTTCCACGTCCAAGATTTAATAATGCTACTATGACTGGGAACTATAACAAATTTAAATAAATACTACAAGTTGGTGTCAACCAGAGTACATATCTTCTGCTATCTAATTCTAGATAAACACAAATACATCTAAGAATAAAGTACCACTGTGTTTAAAAGGGCTTACCCACAATTAATTGATATAAGATTGCATCTTTAGGGGTCTTTAAAATGACTCCTGCAGGCTCAAATAAACAGAAATAGGTTTCATTTAAGAGCAGGTACATTTACGGTATCTATTCAGCTCCTCTTCACAGACCTCCACTCTCACATCCCCTCCTTAGACAAGTGAACCACAGTTTGCTACAATGTATCTTTTCATTTGAATAACTCCAGGCATCTTCATTTTACCGTATTTTTCGGAGTATAAGACGCACCGGAGTATTAGACACACCTTAGTTTTTGGGGAGGAAAATAGGGGAAAACAATCTGCCTACCAGGTATTCATCTGGCTAGCATCCTTAGTCTGGTCAGCTTCAGCACATTATTTTATCCCCTGGTTAGGACTTTAAAAAAACCTTCTTTTGAGAGAGTAACAATGAAAGAGCATGCAAGCCAGTAAGAGCTGGGAAGATCGTTAGCACCTGGTTAGGGCTGGAAAAAACCTTCTTTGGAGCAAGTAGAGCAATGAAAAAAAACCCTGCAAAGACTTAGGGCTGGAAAAACATTCTTTGGAGAGAGTAACAATGAAAAAGCCTGCAAGGTAAGAGCTGGGAAGATCTGTTAGCACCTAGTTAGGGCTGGAAAAAAAAGCTACATTTGAAGTATAAGACACACCCAAATTTTCAGCCACTTTTAGGGAGGAAAAAGGTGCGTCTTATACTCCAAAAATACGGTAGGTCTACATAATTTGTCTACTGAAATATTACTTTTGTATTTTAGCTGTTCTTTAAATATTTGCCTGTTAATATTTAAGCAACATTCTAAGCTATTAACTGTATCTGGCAGCAAATCTCCAATAAAAGCTCATGAGAGGAAGTCAAGTTAAATGCAGCCCACTCAGCATTTATATTGCAGACTTAAAACATTCTGTGATTAAAGCTTATAAATACGAAGGATGAAATTAACTTAGCAGTACCCAATATCTATAAAGCCAGAACTGTGAAGAGTGGGACATGACAAGCAAAAGCATATCCTTTCAATCTGGATTCTGAATGTTCTGAATACTAGAGTTATATGCATGCACCTGTTAGCTTTCAGAGCTAATAGTGTGAATTACATTAATCTCTTATCTTGAAATAACTTTTAGATTTCCTCCTTTTAAACTTAAAGCCAATGTACAAACAGATTAAGTGTAGCTTTATATTGTGCAAAGTTTCACACAGCATTCTTCATCTTATTTTTTTAAACTGAAAAGCATCTATTGGAATCTAAAATCAGTAGAAACAGGACTCCTGCATACACACACAGGCACACACACACTCAGAAGAAAGTGCAACACAGAACAGTGTTAAAACATTACTTCCTTTTCTATACATATTCTGTCTACAGTAAAACCCCAATTATTTTTTGCTTACACTTATTCGTGGATAAGCAAGAATGTTAGGTTCCAAAATGCGAACCGAATTTTGAGGGTGTCTTATCTGTGGACCATAGTTCAGATTTTTAAAGCCCATCACAGCCTTAAAAATGCAATTTTGTAAATGATGATGTAACAGTTTGAAGTTTCCTGCCTGTCATTGTGGTTAAAAATTCAATGATCAGTTTATATGCAAGTGAAACAAATTTCATGGTATTTCAGTTGAAATTCTGAGGATTGGCTTATCTGTGGATGGTCTGATTCACAATTACATACGTAATCTTTTGGATGATTAAATCATTTTCTTTAAAATAAATTTTACCAAATATTCCAAGCTTAATAACAGGTATTGCTGTTCTTGATTCTCAAGAATAGATTCTAATTTTATTGCTTCTTAATCTAGCATCACTATAGGGCTAGTGATCATCTAGAATCACTATAGGGCTGCCATCTCAGTTTTCATTGCCTTTCAATAGGCTTCTTTTAGCTGGTCTCATAGAAGGCACCCCTTTATTATCTGCCCTTTTGAAATGCAAGAACTCAGAATCAACGTTGATAATAAACCCACTTGATTTATGCAGAAGGTAATCAAATTCCGCACTGTCAGTCCCTGAATATTGTAAGATGTTTTAATTGAGGTCACTTGCAAAAGCAGTTTCCCACCAAAGCCTTCATTCACAATAGTGCAGACTGCCCAGTTGCCAGAAATGGGGAAATAGAATTTTACCTGTCAAGCTGAATTATTGTTGTTTTTAAAGTATCAATGCTTTTTGGGACAGTGGACTTAGCCTCCATTTAAATGGTACCTTTCTTGGAAAGGTATAAAGCACAAATTAAGTTGCATTCAAAACCAATATGAGTTATGTACATCCATGTTCTAAGAATTACTAAGATTACAATATACTATGTTTTAATTTTTTCTTTAAGAAATGAGTAGATTTTTCATAAAGCTTCCTCAATCATATGATGAGGAAACATGTGAAATCAAACTGAGGAAACATCAACCTGAACTATATTTTGTACATTGAGATTGTTTAAATTTACACTTTTAAAAAACCTTACATATCTAGTGCAACTAGAACAAGTTTAAAAACTGCCCTTCTCTGCAAGGAACAAAAAGCACATTGTGCCTTAAACAGACAAGTGAAAGAATAAGCTTTCACAGTTCTTGCTGTTTGCTATACATCCTGTAAATAACTTTCACTTACTGATACCCTTCACCTGTAACTGGGCAGAATTAGTTCCTTCCTTGATCTCATTCACTGATAAATGCATCAAGCTCTGTTTGCATAGTTTACACATCTGCATAGTCATTACAGAAATACATGCACACTTTATCAAGAAACATTATAAAAATAAGCAGCAGCATTTCCTGGAAATAGTAATCATCTACCCAAACAAAGCCATCAAAGAATAATCAAGTCAATTTCCCCATTCCTGTTTATTTTTCTGAACAAGCATAAATTACAAGGAAATCAATATAAGCTTTTCAGAGGAGTCTGAAATATCAAAGACAAAAGCTGCTTCATCTGCATGAGGATTTTCATAGACAGCTATTTAACTATAAATGCACCCATAATTTTCTAAAATTCACTTTCATCTGTTGTTGGGCACCTAAGTCTGTAATTAACGTTTAAAATTATTTGATATTCTATCTAAAACAATTGAGTATCTTAGCTCTAGTTTCACCTTAGAAAGAGAACATTCACTATAGTCTCTGCCATTCTTGCAGGCAGCTACTGAAGGAATTAAATACATAAAGAAAAAAAGAAAAAAATATTTACCTTCCATGTTAGATAGCTAATACTATTGTCACTATCCCCAAAATCTAATTATTAATTTCTTGTAGTCTGAATTTATTACATCATATATTCTTATAACTTTTAGCTTTTTCTAAAAAATATTTGCTAGCAATTCATCTTTAAGAGACAAGATAGCACAATGCCAATTTGTTTACCAAGCTCACAATGACTGCTACCCATATTAAACAAGCATTTCAGGATGAAATCCTAAACATTCAAAGACTAATGGAATTTGTATCTGTTATATAGCTAATATATTTGTGGCTGGCCATCTTGCTGATTTTATTGATTTTTTTAAACTGCTGGTTATTTTGACATATTTTAAAGAAAAGCAGATCTTCAATTTAAAAAGTAACACTAGAAGTCTGATTTTGACTTTGTACTATATGTCAACAGTGACCTATGGAAAAAAATAAATGTTAAACTATGTCTTAGAATGCTATATGAACCCAGGTACTGAATTTTGTAGAACCAACACATTGAAGACTGCAATTGTTTTTAAACAATTTTAGATAAATAAATAATAAATTTATTTATTCTTTAAAATGGCATTATTCTTTTCATAAGAGGTAGTCCTCATGAAGCAATCACTAAGTGAAAATCATGTGACCATGACTGATTTTACTTGTTTTTCTTTGCTTCTTGTTACTTCCTTCTGAACTGGGGTTCTTTTTTGTGTGCACACCTTGGTATTGGATAAATAACCAAGTGAAAATAATGCTGTGAAGATGCACTGTTTGGTAGGGAACAGACCTTCCCCAGTCCAAAGCATAAGCATGCAAAAGTGGTTCAGCTTAAAAGTGTATTTCCACAATACCCAATCAGATGCCAATATAAAGCATAAATGCAAAACTTCCTATATATTCTCAGTACATGGTAAAGAAGGCATCAGTTTTAAATCTTTTGTTAGCCACACTAATAGAAATTGTTTACCTCCCCCACCCAATTAACCTATCCAAATTGCTGGTCCTCATTTTGCACAGTGTGAGGTAGGTAGCATCTCTTTTTTTGCCTGGACTGAAACTTCCATCCTCAGCTTCCTTGATAATCCCAACATGTCAATGAGAGTGTATTTTCTCCCCATTCATTTTCTATACTCCACATATAAATCATGTTTACTTTTGTTAGTGGAAAATTGGTTAAATGCTTTGATTCATACACTCTTCCCCCAAAATAAAATACATTGCAGCATATATTAGGTAGATTTGAGATAATCATCCATTCAGAGATTAACTGTACCCAAACTTAAATCACTTTAAATGACTATATGTGCACTCAGATCATAATTTCGGTCATCCATGCTATCAGGGAGAAAGAAGAATTGAAGGCTAATGTAGACTAACTCATTACAAATTGACCAAGTAATTTGAACATATTGAAGCATTCAGTCAGGTATGGCAAAACTCACCGAGACTAAATTCAACACAGGTTTTTAACACATCAGAAACAGGACTGCCGTTTTATAATAGAATTCTAGCCGTTCACTTTTCTTAATTTTGCTTTCCAGCTGTCTAATGGAAGTATCTATAGATAACAAGATATCTCATCAAAAGCTTTATTAATATATCGTATGTTCCTCTAAGGCAGCATCCTACACTTTTCTTTTGAAATATATTATATTTTATACTGTAAACAATATATTATATATAAACAAATATTAGCAAAGAAGTCTGCAAACACAACATTAAATCTTGCTTATTTGAGGATTTTTTTTGAGACAGCAAAGAGGAATCTTCAGTCATTAGGCTTGAAAGGCTTTTGGGTGAACTCAAGCTTATAGCCGATTTAAAAGGTTTAGAATTCAAATCTAATACATCTTTCTAGTACCATGTTTCCGTTTACTGAGTTTTGTAAAAAAAAAAATTAAATTCAACGCTACAGTACCCATTTCAGGGTGTGTGTTTTTAAACTGCTAATTACAAAATGTGATCTGCAACAGTTCATGAAAACAATGAGTCTCATTGGCTTCGTGGCCATGTGACCTCCATCAACCCCATCAAAAGCATCCCAGATACAGAACTGAAGACCACGAAAGGATCAAAGCAAAAAAAACCCTTCAGCTTCAAAATAAAACAAAAGCAAACACACACACACATTCTGATGGTTGTCTTGCCAAATCAATTTTTTTCTATGCTACCCGCAATTACCAGAATACTCCTTAACTCCAGCCTCTCCTCCCCCACACCTCCATCATCTTATCCGCCATACCTTCCCCATTCCCTGCATGCACCTCGCTACCTCAAGCCCGCGCGGGCCCTGTACCTCAGCCCCAAACCCTATGCACGGGACACCTAACCCCAACCGACCCTGTGGGGAAAGGCTTCAGGAAGGTGGCAGAATACCGACGGAGGGAAAGAAAAAGGGAGACGACTTCCTCATTCCCTCCGACTCTCGGTCGACTCCCCTCACCCGCCCCCAGGCCCGGGAAGCCATGGCGGCGGCACCTTTACCCTCCAGCAGACCGCCACCCCACACACCTGGAGGAAGGTGCCCCCAAGGTTCCCGCGGGGGGCTCCCCCACCCTCCCACGCCCAGCCCGGCACCGAAGCGCTGGCCGCCATGTTGGCTTCGGGCTCCTTTTCCACCTCACCGACGCTCACCTTGGGCCCCCCGTTGGCCCCCGAGCACCAGCGCCAGCAGCGCCAGCCCAACGGGCGGGGGGAGGGCGCGGAGAGCAGCGCGAGCCAGCCCCCCCGCCATGGCAGCGGCGACGGCAGCGCCGGAGGCAGAGAGAAAACAGCCTCGCGGTCGCCCCTGTAGAGCTCACGCGGGCTCAGAGGAGACGCGAATAACAACGGCGGCAAAGGCAGCGGCAGCGCGAGACGAATTAGATAGACATAAGGAGGGGGAGGGGGAGAGAGAGAGAGAGAGAGAGAGAGAGAGAGAGAGAGAGAGAGAGAGAGAGAGAGAGCGAGTGAGCGAGCGAGCTCTTAACAGAGGACAAGCCAGCCGGGTTTTAAAGGGGATGTGGCGCTGGGGCTTTAAAGGAGAGGAAGGGAGGGAAGCGAAGCGAAATGGTAAATTATCCTCCGACAGTAAATCCGCGGCGGTACACAAAGAAGAGCGCGAGGCGTGCCCAGAGTATGAGGAAGGCGGGTACAGGGTTGTTTTGGGTGCGTGCCTATGGAGATAGTTGCTTTACCTTCCAGGACACGGGGTGTGTGTGTGTGAGAAAGCGTGCGTGTGTACATCGGGTGGTGGAATCTAGGGAAGTGATCTCCGCGAAGCGCATCGTGTAAGGGCTTGGAAGACATCAAGTAAGAGCCGGTGTCTTGGGCTCCGTTTCGCTCACGCACAGATCGGAAGCCATCCGAGTGACAACGCAGAGCATATTTTATTGTTAATAAGACATTTAGGTCCGCATCAGATACCTTTTGGTGAGATAAATTTTGCACGATTGGTTGGCGGTGATAAAATTGGGTTCATATACGCGCTCTATGCCCACAGACACCCACACTGCCGTATCAGGCAGGTCAGTTAAAAAGGATGTTGATCTAATGATTGTGGGAAATAACACAGTAACGTTGGGTGTCATTAATCTTTTATATTTCTCCACCAAATATGTAAAGAAGACGTTGGGTGGATGATTTCTTTGGATTTCCCTGGAAAAAAGATAAATTCTAACGATTTTTCAAGGCTGAATGGTCAGTCCTTCGCAGTGGCCAAACACTGCTCTCAACAATGCCGCCCCCCCAGTCTATGGCCATACTACCCTGAAAGCGCCCGATCCAATCAACAATGCCTCCCCCCTCCAAGGATCTTCCTCATGATGTCCTCTCTTGGGATATAATGAAAATATGGGAAGTCAGGCGGTATCCCCCACCCCCATGACTGCATAAAGAAAGATATTCATGCACCACTTAGCCACTTTGTAACTGTTAAGTGTAAGACCACCACAGCCCAAGAAAATCTCTTTAAATTCTCTTCTCACTTGAAATAATTTGTAAAGCCATCAAATCAATAAGGGAAGATAAAAAAGTAGGCTTATTTAGTTATCTGGTATTATATGATTTTTTTTTGCTAGAGTTGTACCATAACATTAATTAAATAGTTGCAGGTACAACGACATTTGCAGATACTTCTAAACTCTTACTTGGTGGCAAGAGGATGAATCACCAATGCATTTCAGACAGATAGCTCTCCAACTTCTGTCTGAATACCTCCAAGTGGTAGACAGCTCTTACTATCAGGAAATTCCTAACCTGTAATTTCAGCCCACTGGTTCCCATCCTGCCCTCTGGAGCAAAAGAGAACAATGGCGCTCCCTTTCTTCTCTGTGACAACCATTTAGTTGTCTGCTGATTGGTAGCGTCTGTTTCCCCACCCCCCACCCACCCACCCAGTTTTCTGTTCCAGACATATCTGGTTTCTTAATGGTTCTCCAACCTTGGCAACTTTATGACTTGTGGACTTCAACTCCCAGAATTTCTCAGCCAGCATGTGCTGGCTGAGGCATTCTGGGAATTGAAGTCCACAAGTCATAAAGTTGCCAAGGTTGGAGACCCCTGTCAATAGGATTTAGGTGATAGGTGATTTAGGTGATAGGATTTAGGTGATAGGATTTAGGAAATAGGTGATTTCCAACCACCTCACCATCTTGGTGACCCTTTTTTGAACTCGTGCTTGTTTCTCAATGTGGGGCCAAGAACTGGACCCCGTATTCAAAGTGGAACCTGACCAACCCAGAGTTGGGTGGGATGGTGCTTTCTTATGAATGAAAATGAATGTTTCTTATGAATGAAAATGAATGTGTTCCTGTTAATACATCACAATAGAGTATTTGCTTTTTTAGCAGATGCATTACATCGCTGGCTCCTGTTTAACTTGTGGTTTACTAAAACACCCAGATCCTTCTTACATGTGTTACTGTTTTCTTATCCTAAGCATGTGCCTTTCACTTTTTAAATATATATTTTACCTGCAAGATTTCATCTGTTCATTTTGGCCTATTGTTAAAGTCTGACTTTTAGAGTCTTCTGTTTCTCTAATTTTGTGTCATCTCTGCATATTTAATTAACTGTCTCCTCAACTTTTTCATTCAGGTCACTAATAAAACTATAAACAGCCCAGGATAGAGTACTGCGAAACTCCACTGAATGCCATTCCCATTATGCATCCTTGCTTATTCACATGTACAAATTGTTACTGTTTGGCATATGACTAAAAAAAACGTGGTGAGGCATGTGTGAAGAACTTTGTGTTTTGGATCAGGAAATATTGAAATAGTGAAATATTGCATGCCCTAGATAGGGGTCAAGAAATAGTGAAATAGTGCACTCCCTGGGTAGGAAAATGTTAACCGAAAATTGTAACATCCAGCAAACATATTTATTATTGTATTTGATAATGATTTGGGTCTGCTTTATGGCTGCATGTTGAATTCAGGTACAGAGAAAAATATTATGTTTGCTTATAGAAATAGGCTGAGATTACCATGGAGCTGAGCCATAAAGTTTATTTGTTTTTGTGGAGTCCTTAGTGCTTCTTTGAGCTTGGCTGTGTGCTTGCAGATGTTTCATTACCTGACTAGATAACACCATCAGTGTTAGTGAGTGTGGAGTTTGTTCCTTGTTTAATGCAATATCTGTAAGCAAACAACCAAGCTCAGAGAGCACCAAGGACTCCACAGTTCAACAATGAGCTACATATACACTCTTCTGTTGGAATTATTTGTTAAGTCTAATGAATGAATTCAGCCACTGCAGTTTATTTAAAGTAAACCACAATTTAGCATGGTATATAGACCCCCCACTACAGAATATCAAGCTCTTATTACATGCCCCCCCCCCAAAAGATAGAATGCAATATATGTGTAATTTTTGCCCAAAAATAGGTAGTTCGTCATATGTTTAAATGTAACCAAAGTAGCATGTAATTGTTTTTTCTATGTTAACTAACATGTTAATGGATAAAGACACTGTGCAAATAAATCTTCTTACCATTAAATTATGGGCTTGAAAATGATTTTGTTTCAAATAAAATTAATGGCCATAAAATAGTGTTGAGTGGGATTCAGAAGCCAGTGGTTTAGTGCTTCATGAACAGTTGATGGTGTGTAAAATGCAGACACAATGACATTGGATATCCCTAAGTCTGAAGAGCTATTTTCAGATACACAACATGTGAACTGATCAGGGAGTTGTGCTAAAGTCAGGAGGATAGACTGGTGAGAGCTCCTTGGTCTTTGAGTCCTTTCAAGCCATACTGGTGGCTCCTCAGAAACGCATATATCCATATGGGCTAGCACTGAAAATGCATTTGCTCTGTTTGAGACCTAGAGTTCCACATTTATTCCCGTATATTGTGCTACTGCCGGTCCCTTGGGAAGCAGATGTGCTGTTGGAGCAGTTGCCTTCTAGAAAATCCCTATCTTAAATTCTTTCTGAAAGCTCAGCTCATGATTCACTTGTGGAATTTGTAGTCTGCGTGCATTTGGACAGAGTTACACCAGAGCTCCAAAGCTTAAGTCTGAGAGCCTGTCTAGCTGTGCGACTCCTGCCAGGAGAGGTTCTGAGGTTGCAGACCAGGGATGCCTGAAAAAGAAGCATGCTATGTGAAGAAAGACCAGAGAATTTGGGGAAAATATTTCCAAATAATCACATCAACCAGATCTCTTACCCTCCCCTCCATTTTTTTAAGGAAAACAGCTTGTTCTGAAATAGTGAGGAGTCAGTTAGACTGTTCATATGTTTTGCTATTTCAATGTTTGCTTATTGTATAAGCTGCATTTGGATTTGTATAGCACATGGATCCAAAAGACAACAAATCATATTGCTTTGTACCTTAGCATGAAGTTTAAGCACAAGCACTATGAGAGGCTAGCCTTTCAAACAAGTACGTGCTTATGTCAGAGGATCCCAAGTCCCCCCACCACCCGAAACTTTTCAAATTGACCATTATCTTAGACTTATGCTGGTTTAAGATTTCCAAATTAATATGTGGAGGAACTTCTTTTTCATCTATTCAATCCAGACTTCCCTATTTAAGCAAATGCATCATTCACCCTGGACATAGTTCCTTCAGAAGAGCTAGCAGGTGGAGAAAGAATCCAATCTCCTACCTTGTTGGTTGTGATTTCTCACCTCTGGCTTAGTATTGGGAGTTTTGATATAATTCTGGAGCAGAGTGGGAAATCATCATCATCAGGGGTGGGTTCCGCCCAGTTCGGACCAGTTCGGCTGAACCGGTAGCGACCCGCTGGTGGCGTCACCGAACCAGATAGGTCGGTGCTGGTCCGTGGGCGCTGCCATCTTTTTTCAATTTTTTTTCATTTTTTTTCCTGTTTTTTTTTAAATGCTTTCTTCTGCGCATGCACAGAAGCCGAGTTTCTGACACTGTGCATGCGGTCGCCATTTTGTTTTTGGCATGTTTTTTAAAATTTCTTCGGCATTTTTTTGTACTGCGCAAAACGCCCACGCGCCCACAAGGCACAGCCACGCGGCGCGGGAGGAAGCGAACCAGCAGCGAGGTAAGTTGGAACCCATCCTTGATCATCATCAATCATCATCATCATCATCATCATCATCATCATCATCATCATCATCATCATCATCATCATTTTAGCCATTGTCTATCCACTGCAGGATGAAGTCCTTTTTCACATATTTCCAACCTGTATGGTCCTGAGCTTTCTTTTGTCAATTGGGCCTGCAATACTTGCTGATGTCATCGATCCATCTTCTTTTAGGTCTCTTTTGTGGACGCTTTTTAATCAAGTGGGATCCATTCTATGATTGCCTTGGTCCACTGCCTTCTTGCTATGTGACCAGCCCATTTCCATTTCAATTATTTTATTCTCTTGATGATGCCATATACTTTTGTTTGTTCTCTAATCCATGTGCAGTGGGGAAGATAAGACGGAAAATTGCTCTTTCAGCATATGCATATGCAATTGCTATTGCTCCTTCAGCATATGCAAGAAGGACCATGAGAGCCATTGAGGACTCTGAATTGGGTTCTGGATCAGTAGGATTTGGAGAAGTTTTACATCATTGCAAATCCTAAGTGTATCTAATTGTGCATATTGCTTGTTCTGTTGCCTTGGAGAAAAAAGGTATTAGGAAAACATTTAACAGAACATGGAGCTAGTACTGATGTGCCTTCAGGTCCCCCTGAATAATATAGTGAGGTAGTATGTCAGTCCCAGGATCATCTCTATTGCCAAGGATGCCTCTGGAGTTCAAGTGGGTACCACATTAGCACTCTTCAACAATACAAATGTTGAGTGCCAGCCAAAACATAAGTCGAGATAACAATTTTGTGAGCAACCATCATACAAAAGGTCATTTTGTAAATAGATCGATGACATATCTTCAAAATTCTAAACGTGGCAACAAGCTTCCACAAGATCAAATGCTACTAGAAAGGTACTCCCGAATAATTCCTGAACACACTTTCCAACTGCACTTCTTATCCATCCTTAGTCCAGGAGTCTCCACTCAGCTCATGGGGACCGACTAGTAAATAGACTTGTAAAGGACTATCTCAAACAGTAATGTTATTTCAGTGATCAGGTTTAATCATCTTCTGTCTCAGTGTCGGTTTCTGTTTGAGAAACTTAATAGAGTTTCTGCCTTGATAGAGAAAATATCTAACTTGCCTTGTAGAAGAGCTTTTCCAAGAATGACCTACAGATGTGATGGACTTCAGTTGTTACAATTAAAGGTTGTCATGGTACATATGAAGTGCAGGCACAGTCTAATGCAGGGGTCAGCAACCCGCGGCTCTGGAGCCGCATGTGGCTCTTTCATCCCTCTGCTGTGGCTCCCTGTCGCTGGTCGGGCTCCACAATTGATAGGGCTTTCGGTTAGAAGAGGTAGAGGAAAAAGGATGCCACACTAGGAGGAGGCTCTATGGTGGGGGAACCGGACTTCCGGTCAGCTCCAGAATTGATTGGGGGGCTTCCGGTTAGGACCTTTGTGGCTCTTTGAGTGTTTAAGGTTGCCGACCCCTGGTCTAATGTTTCTGGAGTGCCCCAAGTTTGGGGATGACACTTTTAGAAGATAGTTGTTGCTGGCAGCCTACATGTGCTTTTGCATACAGTGATGTGACTTTGAGAACTGAGAGGTGTCAATTTCCACTCTGGATACTGGCATGTAATGTTCACCTCTTAGTATTTCCAACAATAGCCATACTGCCTGGGAATTCTGGGAATTGCAGGCTGCCCAGGCTTAGAAAGCAACTTGGCAAATGCATTTGGCCTGGGAATAATTAGGAGCTTCTCAAACCCATATATTTATGTACTTCATTGCTCAGTTGAATTGAACTCCCAAGGCCACTTTTAATTGTCTAATGATAATGTCTGTTCTCTTGAACAAGTGAGATGTGAGGGAGGATTTTGATAGTTTTATCACTGGGATGGTCCTAAAACTGCCCCCCCCTTGTTAACAAGCCAAGGCATGCAGCGTATTTCCTTGGTAAAGGGCTTTTAAGTTTAATGATTATCTAATAGGTCACTTTCGGTTCATGTACATTATAATATTTTGCAATATTACTGGAATCAGTGACAAAGAAGTGGGGAAATAACATAGTCCAGGAAATGTAATTGCACATTCAGATTTTTATCACAGATTTATACCAGAGTCATTTCAACAAAATATTTGGCCCATGTGATTCTTTCATCTCTGTCTCGGTTGATTTCTTTAAAAAAAATGGAGGGATTGAATTTGTTGCTGCTATCAACAGGAAACTCCTGGAATTCTAGCTATAGTAGTTTGGCTGATAAAAGCTTGGGTCACGCAGGATATTTTGAGTCTGTACTATAGTCTTGTTTAAACAATGAGATTGATTTCCAGTGGCTGCAGAGTTGATCTGCTTAATCAAAATGGAATCTGCTCCTGAACATGGCCTTCAAGCCCAGGTTTTTTTCTCAGTCAAAAAAAAAATACATGCAGTGCATATTATTTATTCCCTTCCCATAAAATCTGCAAATACACATGCTGCCTCAGCAAAGGCCTATTCTGCAAATTAAATAGCACATTGAGACTATGTTTATTAATAATGATAGAACAAAGCTGTGGCCATCCAGATGTTGCTGAATTGAAGCTGCCATCATCCTCACCATTATTTGGTTGGATGGAAATCACTAGGATTTGTAGTTTGCAACAATTAGAGTTCCACTACTTTCCTGTATCTAGAACAGAACAATATAGCCTGTGTGGTGAACTAACTAGAATGTCATTCTTGTTAGTTAGTTTTAGAAGTGAAGATGGGGCAAGGTAGGGAAAGCTGGGGCTAGTTTAGAAAACAAGCATCATCATAGCTTGTTAGTAATGAGGCCCCCATGTTGTTTCTTCAGTTTTTCTGCTAGTGCTAATTAAAAAAGTGTTCAGTATTGCCACAGTAACAGGTTTCTTTTCTTTTTTTCCTGATGCCTCATCTTTATTTTTCATCCCTTAGGATTTCACAGTTTCTTCCAGATTATTATAGTAAAACAAAAAACAAAACAAAACAAAACAAAAAAGGGGGGGAGGGATATAAATCCCTGCAGCTTTTTGTATGGAACAACAAAGTATCCATAACTTAGAGGACAGTCTTATCCCTGTCAACTCAAATATAAGCACTACTTATACAGTGGTGGGATTTGCTTCTTGATAAGTAAGTCTATTTTCCCCTTTAAACTTGAAGCTGAACAGAAAAGATTTTTAACAAAACACACAGTCATATCGTATCTCGGAGTGGGTTTACAGCCTGTTCACTTTCTCAGGGTTAGGGTTGCAAAGTTCAAGGAGATTTATTCCCAAGCAAATGCAATTACAGCTTTACTGGATTAAGGAAAATCAGAAGTTTATTAGAAGGCTGAAAAGGCCCATAAAAGAACAGGCAAGTATCACTGAAATCACTCAGGGTACACAAATGCTGGAAGATCAAAGTTTGCACGAGAAGTATGGCAAGGCCACTGGCACGGTTCCCTGCAGGGAGACAATGAAATCACTGTGTATGGGCTTTCTCTGCTCAGGGGCTTCAGACAGACTGAGATTCCCTTAACCAAGCAGGGAGCTGGACTCAGCCTAGGGGCGCATTCATAATGTTGAGAGCACATGATGAGCGTTACTCCACAAAGGGCCCCCAGTAGGACTTGCCTGTTTTGATAATGGCTGCTGCAATAAGCAAGGGTAGTCCCCACATTCCCATTTAGCCAGAGAACAACCTCCCCCAGTGTACTTTCTACTCTCCCAGTGGGCCTTTATGGGGCCCAAAGGCATTGCTCCAAATTAATATGGTGCTAGAGCATTTTGCTTTGCATTGCAGCATGCCTGTTTCATATTCTCTAAAAAAAATTTTTTAATTTAAAAAAGCATAAAAATCAGGTGGGACAGAGAGCTTGGGGGGTACCACTTTGTCTTACCCTGAACTAAAGTTTTATCTTGTGTTAATGTATTTACGCAAGAGTAGAACAACTGTTGGCGTATTATCAGTTGTAGGATCTGTCTGTCTTTCTTTCAATATTAATCGGTGTCTAAACAGACACACAAGTGCGTACATTACATGAATGCCAAAATTTCACATATTTACTGGAAAATTACGGACATTGTATAAGAGTTGTGCACAGGGCTCATTCACAGTTGAGTTGCAAATCTAACTATGAATGCCTAATTATTTTCAGTGTTACCTAATGTTTACAGGGTGAAGAAAAGAATGTAAACTAAACAGTGAGAAGCTATATGAAAAATATTGGCAGCACTTTGGCAATGTATATCCATTGGTCCTTCAACAATCAGATGTCAGGATGGACATGCAAAGAAAACAGAGGACTTTCTGAATACATGCTGAGGAAAAAAAGCCATCTATTCCAGGGGTGTCAAACTCAATTTCATTGAGGGCCGCATCAGGGTTGTGTTTGACCTTGAGCTGGGGGGGGGGGCTGGCCAGGAGGGCCTGGCCAGCTTGATGTCACTCGTGTCAGGGGCACCTTTGGTAGCCCGAGCACTCTGCCAGAGAAAATGGGCTCCCGAGGTCTGTTTTCGCTGGCAGAGGCACCGCGGGCCCATCCTTTGCTGTTTCCAGGGCAGCCCCACAGGCCAGATCTAAGCACCCCATGGACCGGATCTGGCCCCCGGGCCTTGAGTTTGACACCCCTGATCTATTCTCTAAGGAGAAATTATGGCTCCTAATTATGATCCCGTAAGCATGAGAGAAACATGCATGTGATCCTTGTGTTAAATTGTACCGGTCTGCCTAGTTAACCTAAATTTTTCTTCCTGCAGACTTGCACATTTCTGCTATCAGTGTCAGTGGCTATGGAGAGCAGAGGTTTTTTTTTTATTATCAAATCCATATTTAGCTTAGACTGAGACTTGTCCCTGAGTTTAGAGTCTGCACATGAGTGCTTCTTTCCAGCACATGGAATGATTTATGCTTAATTACTTTTGATCAGAGCTGTTTGGATATGTAGACTTATTACTACATATGTTACTGATTCACATGGGCAAGCTTCTGATTAAAACAAATATACAGTTAAGCTTCTGTGCCAATTGGAGGGCTGTTGGGGCACCGTTTTACTAGCAAATAACCTGAGATGATGGTTTGGAATAGCAGATGCCTCTATCATAGTGTTTTCTTGGCTTATCAATGTGCTATTTTGTAGTTTTGTTCAACATCCATTATCAAAGCTGGAAAATTGATTGGGTTCTTAATGGGCAAATAACATGATAAAAATTCCAGCCTGTGCTACATGGAATTCAAAACTTCCTAGACTAATAAAAACATGGAGCCAGCCGCAATATTTTGGACACTCATCTATCCTGGATAAACAGCAGTTTGTAATCAGCAAGCAATTGGCTATGAAATCATGCAGCTGTTGAGCTCTTAGGGAACATAAGAAGCTATCTAGTTCAGTCACAAACTGACTCGCGGTGGCTCTTACTCAGTTGCAGAGAGTTAACTTTCCCACCTTCATGCCGCCAATCCTGCCTCTGATTAGTATATTATAAGTATATCTGCAAAATCTTTTTTATTACTGTACGTTTTATTCCTGACATTTTTAGGTTATATGGTATATAAAATACTATGTGCTTCTAAAAGCCAAAAAGCCTTATGCATGAAAATCAGTGTGACTAACTTCCCAGTATAGCAATAGCAATAGCATTTAGACTTATATACCACTTTACAGTGCTTTTAAAGCCCTCTCTAAGCTGTTTACAGAGTCAGCATATTGCCCCCAACAATCTGGATCCTCATTTTACCGACCTTGGAAGGATGGAAGGCTGAGTCAACCTTGAGCCTGCTGAGACTTGAACTGCCAAATTGCAGGCAGCCGGCAGTTAGCAGAACTAGCCTGCAGTACTGCACTCTAACTACTGCACTACCACGGCTCAATATCATGGGTATATTTTCAATCAGTCTTATTAAAGTACATGATGGCAAATGTCAAAAAAGACTTTGACAAGCAGATGTTTGACACAGGAAATCTTGGATTCAGATT
Source organism: Diadophis punctatus similis (assembly GCA_023053685.1). Taxonomy (NCBI): domain Eukaryota; kingdom Metazoa; phylum Chordata; class Lepidosauria; order Squamata; family Dipsadidae; genus Diadophis; species Diadophis punctatus. The sequence goes on from JALIGW010000025.1 coordinate 6,638,763, forward strand.
CCAATTCAGCTGATTGTTGCTCCGGCTGCAACTGCGGGGAGGGCCCGTCAGAGGCAAGAAGGGGCACTTTTCAGCCAGGAAGGGCAACGGAGGGAAAGTTAAGATGACCACCACCACCCCACAATGTCCCAACCTGAATATGGGGCCGGAGTGTCAAAAAGTCCTAAAAATTTTCGCCACCGTTTCAGTGGGTGTGGCTTGGTGGTGGTGGGGTCATGTGACTGAGTGTGCGTGAGTGATGTCAAGTTGGCCACGCCCACTCAGTCACATGACCATCAAACCACACTCACAGAACCGCCAGTAAAAAAATTTAGAACCCACCCCTGGTTTGGACATATCAGTATCCCTCAACAAATATGTTTTTCCCCTCCTTTTTTAAACTACTGTAATTCAGCAAGCTTGCATGCACCACTCATTTGCGTGAGCTGAAAGAAAAGGCGTAGTTTAATTATTACTTGCCATCTTGGAGTGCATTTAGAACACTTGACTCCTGTTAGTCCTAATGGGATTTAAGTGATCTCTGAGTGGAGATGTAGCTTTAAAAAAAACCCTGTATTGTTTTACCCCCTGAAACTCTTTGTCCTCTTTTGTTAATTTGTGCTTCTCATCCTTCTCCCCATTACAGAATCTATGTCTGGAGCCAGTTATTTTTGAACATTTTTGCAAACAACAAGAAAAGGTTGCTGATTTTTTCCCCCCCGAGCATGTTTAATAAATACAAAAATAATTTCTGTGCAAATTAGTAATGCTCTCAAAGCAATTTTGAGGCTTTTGATGAAATGAGGTTATGTGTTTTTCACTCAGTTCTACTCAGCTATCCTGCATATATTATATGCTGATATAATTTCTATGGCATAGAAAGCTAATTCCTTGGAGAAGTTAGCACAACTCTGTTGAATGAACAGGCCTTCCCCATTGCTTTTTTGTTAACGTTTTGTCTTCTCTTGTAATAGGCTATTCAGAAGTTCAGTCTTAGGCCTGATTAAAATGTTGAAAATTTTTTCCACCTTCCACCCTTTTATTCAAAATAGTAATTGTACAAGGATAATTGCAAAGGCCTTGCCTTTGCAATTTGTTCACTTGTAGATGTATCCAGCATGTCAAGAAGGAATCTACTCATCTCCATTTTAGTGGAACTATTGGACTCAGTTTGTGCACAGGGTTTGTGAAACTTACAGCTACTGCAACTATCCATGCAGTACAGTAACATCAGGTGGAAAGAGTAATGTTTGAACCAACTCTCAAAATTCAATTGATGTAGTCATATGCAAATCCAACTGTTGGACATTCACCTTGGTTCCGAATTGCCTAAAACCTTTGAGGGCTCCTAAGAAAAACTGCAGTGGCTGAACAATAGTGTTGGTGATGCTTAATTCTTCCTGGGCTCAAATGCAGAAAAAATTGCATCGTATGTGGGTGTATGTATGCTAAGGTATTTAAATTTAATAACTAGAGCAGTGGGGTTGTGCAATGAACCAAAAGACACAGTTATAGTAGATTGGTTGGAGATCGCTGCCTCCTGTGTGAGGCAATCTGTGCTGTGATTGGATACTGTGGATGTAAAGGGGGAGGTTCTTTTGTTTTCCCGCCTTTTTCTTCCATGTATCCTGTATACTCTGTGATTTACTTCATGATGCCCTGTTAGTCTGACTATCTTGTTTGCTGCAAATATAGATGTAAAATATATTTATTTATATAAAACTACAAATTCAAGGTAGCGTCTCTGACTTCATTTGGACATCTGCTGTGCAATTCTCTAACTCTCTCTCTCTCTCTGTGTGTGTGTTCACTACTGGTAGTTGTCTTCCATCCATAAAGAGCAAAGCCAGCTCTGTTCAGCATGGTTGCTACACCCTGTTTCTACTGACCATGTTCAGGGATTATATGACAGGGCTAGTCGGGGCTGGTTCTAAGATCAGTTACAGGATGAAAAGCCATTTTGGAGCCTTGTGCTACTAAATTCTGACTTATATTTAAAAAATCATGACTACATACAAGCAAAGCAATATCACACTGACCATCTAAACAGATTTCCATGTTCACATACAGATAGAAAAAACTGTCGCATCCCCATAACGGTGTCAGATTTATCTTGTACAAAGGCTTGCATAATTGTGCCTACCCCTTTAAACCATTGTAGGCACTTTTGAAATGGCTCCTTTGCACACATGCATGCATGCACATGCATGCACACATAGCTAGAGGCACGGACAGATTTTATACGTTCAATCTAAACACTACCTTTGCAAATGATCCTTAACTGGCGTTTGAAAGGCAGCCACCCCTTTGGGCATAGCAGCTGTGTTCTTTACAAATGGGATCCCTCCCATTTTTCAGGATTTGGTGGCGAGACGGGCTGGCGTCAGGTTACAGATCCAGGGAGTATTTATATTAATGTACATTCTGCAAGAAGTGGGTAGGCCCCTCCTCCCTTTTGTTGCTAGAGGAACAAATTAAGGATTCCAGAAGCTGTCTTCTGTTTTGTGAAACTTCCCTGCAGAGGGTCAGTTTGAACGATAGAGCTCTAGTCCAAATCCTCTTGGTCAAGTTTCAAAGGAGGTCTATTGAAGCCACAGACAGAGGCCAGGACCAGCAGGAAACTTTGAAGGGGTGACCTTGAACTTCCTTTGAGCCAAGGAGCCAGAAATCCAATCTCTGCTCCTAGAAGTTAGGAGAGTGTTTGGGTTTGTGGAAGGAGTTGCTGAGTTTTTTCAGTGTCTTTTTAATCCTCAGAGCTGTGAGTCTTGCTGGGGGACTCTGGAACCAGCATTCTTTCATGATCTTAGCTAGGGAAGATAAAGCCTGGAAGGTGGGTGGGGGTGGGGGGTGAGGGAAAGAGAAGGGATAGTTAGAATCAAAATCTAGACTTAACACATTTTCCAAAATTCTACACAACTAGAATCCTGCATGCGTATTCACTGGACTCCCATCCTGAGCAAAAGCCTGACACAGTTTAACTATGGTTTGCTGAAAAAAAATCTTAGATGTTGGAATTGTACATCATGCTGAGACGACTAGTCTTGCAAGGGTGGGACTATGAGACTTTTCTTACATGTTTTAAAGGATGGTCTGTCTGTTTTTAAGCATCAGGCCTGCTTGTTAATATGTGGTGGAAGTCAGGGATGGTATTTGTTGAACTTGGGGCCACAATCAGAATTAGGGTCTATAAGGATAGGTCAAGGATAAATTAAGGAATTAACACTTTCAGGTCATTTCCTATTGCCTGACAGAATTTCAGTCAGAGCTTGCTTTGGAGTTGATGCTGAAGTTTTCTAGATTTATGACATCTAGGAGTGGCATAGTCATATTCTCAATGTCTGACTTTGGGAGCAATTCAGAAGTCTATAGCACCAAGGACAGCTATAATGTCAACACACAATGAAAATCAAATGCTTAGTTTATACTCTTATTCAGATTAGGGAGATGTTTCTTTGGTGGGAATACAAGTAGTCCTCAACTTATAATAGTTCATTTAGTGACCATTCAAATTTACAGCGGCACTGGAAAAAAATGACTTATGACCATCGTTGCAGCATCCTCATGATCCTGTGATCAAAGTTCAGACGCTTGGCAACTGACTCATATTTATGACAGCTGCAGTGTCCGGGGTCATGTGGTTAGCTTTTGCGACCTTCTGACCAGCAAAAGTCAATGGGGAAGCCAGTTTCACTTATCAACCGTGTTACTAAAAATTGCAGTGATTCACTTAACAACTATGATTTGCTTAATAAATTCTAGATGGCAAGAAAGGCTTTTGGGGCAAAAATCACTTAACAACTGTCTCACTTATCAACAGAAATTTTGAGCTCCATTGTGGTTATAAGCTGAGGATTACCTGTACCTCAGATCTTTTGACTGTCATAAGTGGATCAGTCTTTGATTAAGGTTGCATTTATATCTGGATCTCATGTCCAGTAGGGGCAGGGTCTACTAGGGTGATCTGCTCAAAAAAGTTATTCAGTTTGAGTTGATTTTTAAAAGAGCTTGGAAAGTCTGTTGTAGCACCAGTGATTTTGTTGGTATTCTGGTTGAAATGTAGAAGAAAGAATTTTAGCATTGTTCACGAAATTATTCCTGGGATAGACACATGTTAAAGAATTGGGGGGGGGGGGGGAGAGACTGAAGTTTGGTAAGGTATAATATAAATGATTTTATTGTCATGGTGATCTCTGCAGCAAAACAGCAATTGAACCAATGTGGTGCCATCATTAACGCAGAATCAAATATGAAAATCTCTCTCCTACTCTGATAGGGTCAAACTTGGTCAATTTCCATTTGTGACACCCGATAATATAGAATAGATCTTAGTTCTAAAAAATTCCCTTTTATCCTTTTTCTCAATATGGCTTGCAACATATTTGAGAGTCAGTTTGACCCTAGTGGTTAAAACACCAAGCTACAAACCAGGAGCCTGTGAATTCTAGTTCCGTCTTAGGCATGAAAGTTGGCTGGGTGACCTCTCTCAGCCCAACCAACCTCACAGCTTTGTTGTTGTGGGGAAAATGGGAGTATTATGTATGTTTGCCACTTTAAGTTGTTTGTAAAGATAATAAAGATGGGATATAAAAATAATAAATAAATAAATAAATAAATAAATAAATAAATAAATAAATAAATAAATAAATAAATAAATAAATAAATAAATAAATAAATAAATAATACGCTTTGAAGCAGGAGTTTATTAAATATGCTTTTTGGAGGGAGGGGTGCCTTCAACTCAATGTTGGCTCCTGGTGACTGATTGGACAAGTCCCTGCAGTTTTTTTTTTGTCTTGGCAAGATTTTTCAGAAGTGGTTTGCCATTGCCTTCTGCCCAGGATCGGGTTCCTATTTTTTTTACTACCACTCTGTGGGCATGGCTTATTTCGTGGGTGTGGCTTGCCAGCCATGTGACCGGGTGGGCATGGGCCTCGGGAGCTTGGCAGCGGCCGGAGCAGCGGGGGGGATTGCTCCACTCAGCAGCTCGAGAAGCCTCGAACGTGCGAAAATGCCTAGGATCATCACGCGTTCGTGGCTTCTCGGACTGCTGAAGGGAAGGGAATGGAGATAGCTCCTGCCGCCCATTTTTTCAGCGTCTCATGCGCTCCCTCAGCCATCCTCCCCTGCTTGGACTCACTGTGGGGTAGGAAGGCAGCACATGCACAGTGCCGGAAGCTCGGCTTCTGGGCATGCGCAGAAGAAAAAAAAATTAAAATTTAAAAATTTTTTTTTAAAAAAATGGTGGCACCCAAGCACCGGTAACTGACCGCACCGGTACTGTGACGTCACTAGCGGGCCGCTACCGGTGCTATAGAGTGGACCGCACTGGTAGGAACCCACCACTGCTTCTGCCTAAAGCTGAGACAGAATGGCTGGTATAAGGTCACCTAGTTGGCTTTGTTCAACTCTATCGCTGCTACATCTGCAACTAGCAAGCAAATCTCCCCGAAGGAGGGGGGGAAAGTGGAGGAAATGAAAGGTTCATTTCGGCTGACAACTGAAGCTACCCTGAAGATTTATCATTTCCTTCTGAGGATTTAGCATGCATTTGAGAATTTAATGTCTCCAGACTATAGGATACCCTAGGAGACAGAATGTAGAGATAACCCTAAATTTATCTGATGGAACAGCGATTTCTGGAGGCTGTTGTAAACAGGAAGCTATGTACACTTTGAAATGAAAGTCGGACTAGAACCTATTAAGCATGGTGTTTTCCAGACTCTCCATAAGATGCCGTTCAGAGATTGTGTTCTGAGTACAGATCACCTGAGGTGGGTAGTAACAGATGCGAACCCTCGTCCCTCATTATGCAGGTACCAAGACGGTCTGACAAGGATTACAGAAAAGTGGAAGAAGGGCTTGTGTGTCAATCACACAGTTCTGGGAAGGGGAGGGAAGGAGGGAGGTGTCCTAGCAACAGTCATGGCCCCTGAGGAGAGTGGCATTGAGGACATCAGAAAGGCATCAATAGTGAAATGTCATATCTATGAAACAGAAGGCAACCCTGAATTTTAAGATGACTACTTCTGAAAAAGCAGTCAGAGGAAAAAAAATGTCCTGTGCAAGGCATACCCTCCCCAATAAATATGCGGGTGAGATACAGTATGCTTCTATTCAAGAAGGACAGGGACAAAAATAACAAAAACAAAAACGCAAGTAGAATGAATTACAATGAAACGCCTATAAAATAAGATATCCATTTATAAAATAAATTGAGGCCCATCTGCATATGGCCAATTACACCAAAATCAACCTCCTGTACACAAACACAAGTACATATACAGGTAGCCCTTAACTTATGACCACAATTGAGCCCAAAATTTCAGTTATTGGGACAGTTGTTAAATGAGTTTTGCCACATTTTATGACCTTTCTTGCCACAGTTGTTAAGTTAGTAGCACTGTTGTTAAATGAATCTGGCTTTGCTTGTCAAAAGGTCGCAAAAAGTTATCACAGGACCCCGGGACACTACAACTGTCATAAATATGAGTCAGTTGCCAAGTGTCCAAATTTTGATCACGTGACCACGGGGATGCTGCAATGGTCGTAAGTGTGAAAAACTGCCGTAAGTCACATTTTTCAGCGCTGTTGTAACTTTGAATGGTAACTATATATGGTTGTGCACAGACATATCCTTTCTTTCCCCCATATCCCCCCCCCCAAATTAAAAAAAAAACAGAACGGGGAGAGGCAAGGAAAAAGGGTAGCTGAGGTGGGAAAGAAACCAACAGGAAGGGAGGAACAAAACAGAGACGAGGAGACAGATGGACACAAGAAAGAAAGGAACTTTTCTACCTAGGCACTAAAAAGGGTTAAAACTTAGCAGACCAGTTCCTGCTCCCGAGGGACGGGTAATCTGCAAAGGCATCCAGGTTTTTCCAACTGTGAACCTGCAGCCTCCTGCACTCCCTGCATCTTATCAGTCAGTGCAGGGGTGGGTTCTGGATCGTTTTGCTGCCGGCTCGCCCCACAGCAATAAAAAAAATAGCTTCTGCGCATGTGCAGAAGCAAAATCAAAGATGGCGGCACCCACAGACTGGCACTGACAGAACCGGCTCCGTGACATCATTGCCAGTTTACTAACGTTTCTAAAGAACCAGTTAGAACTGGTAGGAACCCACCTCTGAGTCAATGGTATGCCTTTAACCACTTGCACTGTCCCAGTTTGGACCAGCCGAAGCTTCCGAGTGGTCTTCCAAGGCAGCCTTTGCAAAGTGTCTTGCAGTAAGTTAGGCAAGATAAATGTATGTGTGTATCTTGTGATGGGTACTCCATCACTAGAAATGTTCGATCTTTGGCAAAGGACAATGTGAATGACTTCATCCCTATTTGTTGTAACTTTAGAGTAACATCAGCGAAAATGGTTGGGAGTATTTGCATTTGTTTTTCTTCCCGGGTTGTACAGCGAAGTTATTCTGTTGCTTCATTAGGCACGCAAATGTCAGCTCTAAAAGTGTTGTCTCAGCATATAGCCTGTGTGATGACATTACGGAATTTCCCATGCTACAGGAAAAAGTTACATAATCAGGAGGACATGGTACAATGTTGGCTAACATATGCTAAAGCCATTACCATATGGCTTTAGTATTGAGGATAAATTATTTGTGTCTCAAGGCTTCTGGTAGCTGGCAATGAGGGTCTGGGAAGAGTTTCATAATTCGGAATGCTCCACTCCAGTCTCCTTTCCAGATAAAGTACAGGTGGTCCTCAACTTACAACAGTTCATTTAGTGACCGTTCGAAGTTACAATAACACTGAAAAAGTGACTTATGACTGTTTTTCATACTTATGACCTCTGTAGCATCTCCATGGTCACAGGAATCAAAATTTGGATACCTGGCAACTGACTCATATTTACGATGGTTGCAGTGTCCTGGGGTCATAGGATCATGTGACTTTCTGACAAGCAATGTTTAATGTTTATTTTGTTGTTAAGCCGCCCAGAGTCCTTTGGGAGTTGGGCGGCATATAAATTTAATAAAATAATAATAAATAATAATTTAATAAAATAATAAAGCAAAGTCAATGGGGAAGCCAGATTTACTTAACAACCGTGTTACTAACTTAACAGCTGCAGTGATTCACTTAACAACTGTGGCAAAAAAGATCATAAAATGGGGCAAAATTCACTTAACAACCAACTCACTTAGCAATATAAATTTTGGGCTCAATTGTGGTCATAGGTTGAGGACTATCGAAGTGGGATCAGCCACAGAGATGGTTGGCCCAAGGACATCCACCTCAGTAGGAAGCTCATCAAGTGATCTTGAGCTATTTTCTATGTCACCATTAATTCATTTTAGGGGACACATTTACCATTTAGATCTTGGTGAAGGAAAAAAAATGTCATGGAATATGAGAATGAGAAATAAAAGCTTTCTTCATGGGATAAAGTGCTGGACAGGGCTCTTCAAGGAATGAAATGGTGTTCAGCTCAATGATGCTGGCCCTTCATTCATCCCTTGCTTAATTAAGATTATGGCCCTGTTCAAATTCAATTGCTAATTGGGGCACACACCCTTGTTTATATTAAGGAATCTTCAATTTGGTGGTCTGCAAAGCAACAAACAATCCCTTATCGTCCACTTGTTTGCATGCATGGTTTACGCTAAGGAGGGCGAATAGCTCTGTGCTGGCATTTTATCTCCTGACCACCCAAGGGCCTGGTCATCCTCCCTCTAGTATCTGGGATTCCAGCAGTCGCTGCCCACGATTCTTCCTGCTTGTCTTATCTTTGCATTCTTTTTTTTTCCCTTTCCCTGAACTAGTGCCAAGATTCTCTCCCAGGGATCTGAAGTCATAATTTACAACACAATCTGCGCTTCTCTGCCTTATAAAAGTCGAGTAGGTCCTGCAGCGGATTTGCCAGGTATCAAGTCAGAGATTGGCCTGGCCCACTGAAAACAAAGAGTACATCACAGATTTTCTTCCCTGTTCCTTGCTTCATTCATTCAGCCCTATCTCGGACAGATGTTCTACAGTCATAGAGGAGTGGTTTTTGTAATGAAGAAAATTGGGAAAGATAGAAAATGTAGAAAAAAGGTTGGATAGAGAACTGGAAAGGACAAGACATATATGGGCCCTGTGTCTTCTGACTAACTAGAAGACACAAAGCTATATGATAAATCTTCAAGTGGAAGACTGGCAATCTGAACTGTTAGAAATATTATTTCTTCAGATGTTGCCATGCAGAGAGCTTGCCTCTGGATTACCACCTCATAATTTTTGAAACAACCTTACAAAGCAGTCCCTATTTAATTTTTATAGTGGTTTTTGTGGTTTTAATAATGACTTTTGATACTTTTATAATGATTGGTTTTTTTATATATTTCCTATTTTGTTGATTGTTGTAGACCAGGGGTGCCAAACTTGCTGCCCGCAGACCGGATGGGTCACGCGCTGGCCATGCCCACCCCTAGTTTAGCGAAGTGGGGAAAAGTCACGATATGTCACATGACGACAACGTGACGTTGCGAGTTTGACACCCGTGTTGTAGACTGTCAAAAGTCACTTTTTGTGAGCTGGGTTGCCACACAAATGTGATTAATAAATAAATTAAATAGTTAGATATCCCAAACAGGGCCATAATGTGATAGGGCAGCCCAGAATTCTCCTAGGGGAAGAACACCAAGGCACGGCAGCCCTTGTGTAGCGAGAGTGGGCATCCTTGTAGGGAAATGCCTACCCTGCAGCTGTAGAGCAGTTTCTCAACCTTGACAATTTTAGAATGTGTGGACTTCCAGCTCCCAGAATCCTCCAGTCAGCATGTTGACTGAGGAATTCTGGGAGTTGAAGTCTACGCATGTTAAAGTTGGTTGGGCTAAGGAACACTGCTTTGGAGGAAGTGCTAAACATGATCATCAGGGCAGCTCTTTCAGAGAAGAAGGGGAGTGAATTAGCTGATGGGGTAAATCATCTCATCTTTCCAAGACAGTTAGAAGATACATGGCATCATTGGGATAGGGTAGTGATAGCTAACCTTTTCCGGACCGAGTGCCCAAAGCATGAGCACACGCGTACGAATGTGCGTGCGTGCCCGAACCACCAAAATGCAATGCGCACGCAGCCCCCATGCATGCAACCTGCCCCACGCATGCACACGCGCCCCTGCACGCGCCCTGCCCACGCGCATGAATGGCAGAGACCCGACGACCAGCTGGCCGGCGGGAGGCATGCGCACATGTGCGGCAGAGCTGAACTGGGGTGACGGCTCACGTGCCCACAGAGAGGGCGCTGCATACCACCTGTGGCACGCGTGCCATAGGTTCGCCATCACGGGGATAGGGCATAGCTTTCCTCCTGCATGGAAGGGGCCTCTGTCTCCCCAAACTGTTCAATAGATCTAGCTGGGAAGCTTGATTCCTATGCTGGCGTGGTATAAGATGCTTTCTTTGTTTCTGTCTCTACTCTGGAAGTTGATGGCCGCACAGCAATCCTAGCTCAACAAGCGTCCTTTTTGAAACGACGGGAATCCCTTCTTGTTAAATAACAAAATAAAACGCTAAAAGTTATCTTTCTAACAGACTGCCTCACTCACCGGGTCAGAGAACATCCGATTTGGAATGGTGGGTGTCTGCTGGTCAATGCAAACCACTTTTTTCATGTCTTCAAAGCTGGGGTCGACTGGAACCAAGTCAAAGAAAGGAGGTTTATAATCTTCAATAATCCCTGCAAGATAAAGAGATGGAGGGAACAGGAAGGAGAAGCCTTGAGACTGCAAGCATGCAGAAATTATTCAGTGTGAGCAACATCTTCTTGTACCATCTGTTATGTCCAACCCAGGTCCTGGTGTTCGAACATAGTCAAATAAGGACAAAAGAAAAGCTACACAGATTCAGGAGGACTGTGCTGATAAAGGAACAGGCTCATACAAATAGGGAGGGTGGGGGAAAGGAAGAATTTTCAGTGGTTCCATTTCAATTCTATGAGTACACAGGTTCATATATATGGAAAGAAGCTAAATCTGCCCATTATCTCAGACTAGGGGGATCATCATGATCATGGAATTGGAATTTGTTTAGATCCTATGCCAGCAATCATGTTCTCCAAGGCCATATAAGCTAATGGCTTTACTTTTTGTCCTGGAATCAAAAACAGCTGAACTGAGTTTGAGGACGTTGCTGTAGAAAAGACCTATTTTGATGTGCGTTTTTGTCATTTGGCAACCAAACCAGTTCCAAGAATGTGTTAAATAAAGGAGTTTAAAACATTTCCTCTGGAAAATCTCAGAAAAGATTCCACCCTGACAACATCCAGGCATAGGTGGGCCTCCTCAGTGGACACATAACGTATCAGGGCAAAGTGCTCTAGATGGTTTTCTTCCAGTGCTCCTTTATTCTCTGAGAATCTAGAGAGTGTGAATTAGACAGACATCTGGTTTGACTCTTATTAACTACAATAGTAAGTACTCGTGGTCGGTAGTCAGATTTTCTATTCTGATTTGCTAACACTTTAGCTGAGCGCATTGAAATGTTTTGTAGACTTTGTCATGGAGACAAGTAGGAAGCGTGAGCAAATCAGCAACCGCCCCAAGAATCCATTTACAAATTGATTCTTAAAGTTTGAGACGTAAGAAAAAGAAAAATCGCATAAAGCAAATGTATTTTCTCTTACCACCTGAAGCAGATGCATAATATCAAATGTGTGCAGTTTAAGAAAGAACAAAGAATCCAAAGGCAGCTTAGAATCTTACAGGTAATATGACAATGAAGCCAGTATGCCGGTTTGTGCATTATAGGACAATCCAAAACCACAGTGAGCTCAATTTCCTATCATCTCTGTCAGAAATTGGCAAATCGATGCTAAGCATCCCTTACATAACGATAAAGAAGTTACAAAATTATCAAGTATTACATTTCAGACATGATTCCCCCCTCCTCCCCCACGGGCATAATGTATTTTGTACGAAAACAGCATGAGCACAGCTCTGAGAAAGCTGAGATGAAAAATATACAGGTAAGACCAAGGTAGAAATCTTTTAAACAGCCTCAATTGAGAAACAGCAAGTGGTGAGACTACTTTTGTTAGTGACAACGCACATGCCTATGCATGCCTCATGAGCAAATGCTCACATGTCTTCCATTGAATGCAATAAAGCAGTTTCCACTAGCTTAGCAAGGTAAGTAGGTGGGAGGGGCAGAGGCTAATGTTGAAGAAAGGCTTGACCTAGGCTGTTGTTTTCTTATAGGGAGAACAGAAAAATGAAGCTAAATTGGTGAAGATCAGTGTTTTTCAAATTTGGCAACTGAATTAGTGTATGTAATGCTATGGAGTGGAAGATAACAAAAAAAAAAAAAACAATAGTTCTTCATGTGAATCCTGTTTCTTCTCCATAGAATACAGGTAGTCCTTGACTTACGACCGCAATTGACCCCAAAATTTCTCTTGCTAAGTGAGACATTTGTTAAGTGCATTTTGCCCCATTTTATGACCTGTCTTGCCACAGCTGTTAAGTGAATCATTGGAGTTGTTAAAGCTATTAACACGGTTGTTAAATGAATCTGGCTTTCCCACTGACTTTGCTTGTCAGAAGAGCGCAAATGTGATCATATTACCCCAGGACACTGCAACCATTATAGCACTAGCAATAGCACTTAGACTTATATACCGCTTCACAGTGCTTTACAACCCTCTCTAAGCAGTTTACAAAGTAAAAGTTTACAAAATATTGCCCCCCCCCAACAATCTGGGCCCTCATTCTACCCACCTCGGAAGGATGGAAGGCTGAGTCAACCCTGAGCCTGGTGAGATTTGAACTGCCAAATTGCAGGAAGCCGGCAGTCAGCAGAAGTAGCCTGCAGTACTGCACTCTAACCACTGCGCCACCACAGCTCAATAAGTATATACCGTATTTTTCGGACTATAAGAGGAAACTAAATTTACAGGAGGAAAAGAAGAAAAAAATAGTTTTTGGCCTCCACATGTTGCATTTTTGCCCTCCCCGGCCCCCAGAAGCATTCTTCAGTGCTCCGCATGGCCTGTTTTCGCCAAAACCGGGCCCGTTTTCACCCAAAACGAAGCTGTTTTTGGCCTGCAGAGTGTTTCTGGGGGCTGGGGAGGGCGAAAACGCGGTGCACGGAGGGCTTGGGAGGCCAAAAATGGGCCTGTTTGTGGCAAAAACGGGCCATGAGGAGCAGCGCAGAGTGCTTCTAAGGGCCGGGGAGGGCAAAAATGCGATGTGCAGAGGGTTTGGAAGCAGAGGTGGGTTCCTGCCAGAGCTGTCCGGAGCGCAGCTCTGGTAGGGAGCGACCGGTTGCACAATTTGCGTGCGACCGCTCCGGAGCCCTCTCTGCCGGTCCATCGCACGCGTCGCCATTTTTTTCTGTGAATTTTTGGCCGATTTTGCTTCTGCGCATGCGCAGAAGCAAAATCACGCCGAAATCGCATGCATGCATGCGTCCCCTCGCAAGATTTTGGCGCGATTTTGCTTCCGTGCATGTGCAGAAGCAAAATTGCGTGAGGGTAGTGCGTGTGCATCCGAAGCGTGGAGATGCGTGCGCAGCGCACCGGCACCAGTAAGGAAGCAACCAGCCACTGTTCGGAAGGCCAAAAACGCCCGTATTTGGTCTATAAGACGCACCTACATTTCACCCACTTTTAGGGGGGAAAAGGTGTGTCTTATACTCCGAATAATATGGTAAATATCATAAATAAGTATCAGTTGCCAAGCATCCAAATTTTGATCACATGATCATGGGGAGGCTGCAACAGTCATAAGTGTAAAAAATGATCATAAGTCATTTTTTTCAATGCAACTTTTCAATGTAACTTTGAATGGTCACTAAACAAACTTATGAGTCAAGGACTCTCTGTATATATTTTGGGAGCTACTTGCTAGGCAAGGGTCTTACAGACCTCATGCTAGAATCAGTATTTCTTACTGTGAAAGCTACTTTGAATTTGGAAAACATAAACATTGCAGTTACTAATGATTCATCTATCTTGTTCTTGTTTCTATGCAAACAAACAAATAAACAAACAAACACAGACAAATACTGCTGCAATCTTACTCACAATTTGCAATTTTATTCATTTCTAAATTACATTTATAGGCTGCTCTACTCATTACGACTTGAAACACGCAAGAACGTGTTCATGATATTAAACCAAGGTAGTTCAACTAAGTTTTCAACTTAGGATCAAAGTTATACAGATTCTGCACATATTTTAGCCAAGATTAATAACAATAATGATTTAGTAAGAGTTCAGAAAGAATATCTTTATAAATTATGGGGCATCTGTCGAACTAAAGTACACCATAACCCCTTAAAGATATTTGAGACTAATGGTTACAAAATCCTGGCATCTTTACTGCTAAAAGGAACTACCAATGCGTTAACTTGAAAAAAAAAACCCATCAGTTCCTGTTAACTTTCCATCAAAATATTGCATAGAGCCATGGTGGTGCAGTGGTTAGAATGCAGTTCTGCAGGCAGTTCGATTCTGAACGGTTCAAGGTTGACTCAGCCTTCCAGCCTTCCGAGGTGGGTAAAATGAGGACCCAGATTGTTGGGGGCAATATGCTGACTCTGTCAACTGCTTAGAGAGGCCTCTAAAGCACTGTGAAGCAGTATATATGTGCTATTGCTTTTCCTGTTATTACTATAACTTCACTATCCTCATTAGCATATCTTTCAAATGATAGGATGTAAAAATAGATGACAATAAAAATAAATCCAAGGGTGAAACAATTACCCTTGGCTACACTCAAAAGACCTTGCCTACAAAAAAGAGTTTTGGTTGTTTCCTGCAAGACAAAAAATGTGTGAAACAAGTGTGAATTTTGAGGGAAGGATACATTAAAAGGCCCCCCACTCCAAAGTGCTGAGACCAGGGGTGAAATGCTACTGGTTCAGCCCGGTTTGGGCGTACCGGTAGCGGCGGCCGCCAGTGGTTCGGAGAACTGGTAGCGGCGGCAGCCCGAGGCTCCGCCTACCCGGCCGGACATCACCATTTTCTTTTTTTAACCCTCTGCGCATGCGCAAAGCCTTCTGCACATGCGCAGAGGGTGAAAATGCACACATGACGGTAGCGGCTTCCGAACCAGTAGGGAAGGTAAGTAGATTTCACTGCTGGCTGAGACATACCTCAGCAAGTGGGTGTACCTTTTAAGGAGCTTCCTCTGGCTAACCTAATTAATGTTGCACTCATCAGGGACACAAGTCTGCAGTCTCACAATCAGGGTGTAGAAACCTGTACACTAGAAGAAAACTCTAGTCTAGATGATAACTGAAGCAAAGCCTGCACCAGAAAGAATATTTCTCTCCACAATTCATATGTTTTTCAGTTCAGAAAGATCCCGAGCCTTGGAATGCCAAACACGATCTACTATATCTGGAATATCAAGATCCATGAACCAGGTGCATGCTAACATAGTGGAAAGTACTACACGCAGACTGAAAAGCATATGCAAACACAGTATGGATGGATTCAGTATTTAGCTTACTTTGCATATGCTACTCTAATAGATTTTTGAGGCATAATACAATATTAAAATGCTGTGCTGAAGTTGGATGTGAACTTTCATATCAATGGACTTTTAAATGTCTGATGTTACAGCTAGAATGGTTGTTGAACTCAGCATTACCAAACAAATGACTTGATAAACTACCTTAGGTTCATTGGACACATTTTCCTTAGCAATGCTCAATGGTTCCTATCAGCTCTCAGCACTAATGCGTTTGGCGCCACCTGCTGGCCAAGAACTCTATTTACCTAGGACCTCCATCAGCTTTGTTAAACCTTTCTATACTAAACAGCTCAATGTAACTTGACCCTAATCCATGGGCGGGTTCCTAATTTTTTTACTACCACTCTGTGGGCGTGGCTTATTTTGTGGGTGTGGCTTGCTGGCCAGGTGACCGGGTGGGCATGGTTTCTAGGACTGCTGAAGCGAGGGGAACTGAGATAGGTCCTGCCGCCCATTCCCCCTCTCCTCAGCAGCTTGAGAAGCCTCAAACGTGCAAAAATGCCTAGGATCATCACCGCGTGTTCGTGGCTTCTTGGACTGCTGAAGGGAGGGGAATGGAGATAGCTCCTGCCGCCCGTTCTTTCAGCGTCTCACGCGCTCCCTCAGCCATCCTCCCCTGCTTGGACTCACTGTGGGGTAGGAAGGCAGCGCATGTGCAGTGTCAGAAGCTCGGCTTCTGGGCATGCGCAGAATAATTTTTTTAAAAAAATGTAAAAAAATTTTTTAAAAAATGGTGGCACCCAGGCAACTGACCGCACCGGTACTGTGATGTCATCAGCGGGCCGCTACCGGTGCTATAGAGTGGACCGCACTGGTAGGAACCCACCACTGCCCTAATCCATCTGACAACCTGATTTTGAATGATGGGGGTCCTGATTCCAAGTAAATACTCATCTCAGTGTTTTGCTCTAGCTAGAAGACAGGCATGATACCATTTTTCTTCAAGATGGTCTTGTGGCCATGCCAAGCAATACTACCAAATTTTTATATGCAGGTGGTACACGATCTTCCAAAGACAGAGAGTGGTCAGGTACCTTAGGGCATGTAAAAGACAGCCAGTTAAAGATCTTTTATTGTGAATATAATTGACTTATTAACTAGTACTACAGGTATTTATTCAGAAAGGGAGACAGAATTAGCCTAGTTAATACATGCCTCAATTGGATTTTATTTTGGCTGTTTTTAATGTAATCACTATTTTCTTTGAAGCCTCTTGTTTCTGTAGTCAAGGATCAGACAAGTAATGAGATTTGGAACAAAGAAATTAACAAGCTCACAAACTTCAACAGTATAATCTCTGGTTATGGGGAAAAAAACCAAATTAAAACATGGCAGGCATCAACATGGTTAGCTTCAGACACTGAGCTGAGCTTCTGTTCGTTTAATCAGCTTACTGCATAAGCCATCATTGGTCTGAATTCACACTAAGCTACAAATTATAAAGTACAGTGGCTGGGTTTAGGGAACATCCTAGGGTAAGCCAAAAATAAGAAACCCAATTGGGTTTAGCACAGTCTGTTAATCAGGCCAGTGACTTAGTGGTTTGAGAAGAACTGAAAAGAAGCCAAACAGCAAGAGACCATACAGAAGCAAGGGTTTATAGGGTGGTAACCAGGGGTGGGTTTCAAACATTTTAGCAAGGGGTTCTCTGCCTGGTTGCTGGGTGGGCGTGGCCATAGTGGGCATGGCCTAGTCATCCTCCTGCACCACGGCGGGGGGGGGGGCGGTTTTGGCTCTCCCTGGGCTCCGAAGGCTTTCCTCAAGCCTCCGGGAGGGCAAAAACAGCCTCCCCAGACTCTGGAGGCCCTCTGGAGGCTGGAATTCCAGCATTCCCAAACTTCCGGTAGGTCTGTTTTTCGCCCTTCCCGAGCTTCCGTGCGCGCCCTGCACTTATCTGCATCCAAAATGGGCTGCGTGGGAACTCCTGGGAGGGGTGGGGTGGGGTGGGCAGGGCCAGCCAGGAGTGGGATTTAAGTTTTCTCTGAACTGCACAGAATCTTAGCTAGAGGTTCTCCCAAACTCCTGCGAACCCCCAGCAGCCCACCCCTAGTTACACATTGAGAGCACCTTCCAATAAGGTTGGACAAAGTGGGCTATTGGTATTTCTCTGTTAAAACATGTGCTCATTTTTTCCTTCTGCCGTGGATGAATAAAATGATTTAGTCTTTAGGGTGCCTCTCTTGAAAAAAAGGAAAGGGACATCTCCTTTGCAGAAAAGGGGAGCCATTCTATGCATCTAATGCAGCTCATGAAAACATGCCTTTTAATATGTTGAAAAAGCCCCTAACAAACTCTTCTTTCTTTCTTTCTTTCTTTCTTTCTTTCTTTCTTTCTTTCTTTCTTTCTTTCTTTCTTTCTTTCTTTCTTTCTTTCTTTCTTTCTTTCTTTCTCCCCCCCCTCTCTCCCTTCCTTCCTTCCTCCCTCCTTCCCTCCCTCCCTCCCTCCCTTCTTTTGCAAAGAGAAAAATCCCACACAGTTTCCAGCATCTCCAAGCATGGGTTGGAAAAACCAGAGGGGGCGCAGACTTTAGTTGTCAACTGCCCAGTCATTTCGGAGATGGGTGGCTTGTAAATTAAACCATTTACATTTAAATTAAAATTCTGCCTCCCCTTCAGTCAAGAACTTTAACCTTTGAGCTGAAAATGAGTGCATAATTTGATCTAAAAGCACAAGGTTAGAAATCAGTTGTGACTTCTAGTCCCTCCTTAGGTATGAAAGCGGGCTTGTGACTTCGGGGTTGTCATTCTCTCTCAGTCCAACTCACCTCATAGGTTGTTGTTGGGAAAATAGGAGGAGGAAGGAATATTAGGTATGCTTGCAGCCTTGAATTATTTATAAAAGATAACAAAGGTGGGATAAAAGTCAATCATTCAAGCAATCATTCATTCATTCAATCAAATCAATCCAATCTCAAACATGAACAGCAGTCAGCATCAGTACATAGCAACTTCCTAATTTCCGAGCATTCCTGGTAGGAAGTACCTTCCTATATTATAGCCTTTGCCTCAGCAGTGGGTTGCTACCGGTACGGTACGGTTCTATAAACAGGTAGCGGCGGTGGCGGTAGGCTCTGCCCACTCACCCCGGATGCTTCTGCGCATGCGCGAGTGCACAAATCTGTAGTGATGGGATTTAGAACCCATCACTGGTCTGCCTCCCTGACAGGAGAACTGCACCCCCATGTGGAATATTTAGGAAGCATTTAAAGACACGTCTGTTTCTACATGCATTGGGGAACGGAGGAAAGAATGGAAGTGTATGTGAGCTTGAGATGAATCTAGGTATTTTTTTTATGTTACAAGGCATCATGTTCTCTTATATTATTGTAAGTTGTAAAGCACCCCTTCTGAGGCCATTGTAATTTTGAACAGTTGTTAAACAACTGGTTGTTAAACGAGGACTACCTTAGTTTCCACTTTAGCATTCTGACCCCAGTGCTGGGCTGGCTCTTGATTCACGTGTATATCCTCACTTAAGCTGCTCTTCAAATCAAGAGGGCCGGCTCAGAATTGCTTATTCCAGTCCATAGTTTCAGAAAGGTACCCCCCTCCCATTTAGAGGGTTGAACTGGGGCCCTTTTGTACAACCTAGAAGCTTTACTATTGAGAATCATAATTCTTCAAATCCGTATTCCATGGGTCCAAGTCTATCAACTGAATACTTTTGATCCTTGAAAAATGCACAGGTTTATAGATACACTGTCTTACTTTTTCACACTAGGGCAGTTTCTGCACAAGTGCTAATTGCCAGGGGCCAGAAAGCTGGAAATCCAAAAATTCTTTGAATCTTACTGCTGAGAGATAGAAGGATAGAAGAATGGTTGGTAAAGATGATAGACCCTGCTGAGATGGCTAAATTGAGCGGAGAAAACAAAAACTATGTTTATTGCTGACTGGAAATGCCTTATGGATTTTTGCACAAAACTAAACATAGATAGATAGATAGATAGATAGATAGATAGATAGATAGATAGATAGATAGATAGATAGATAGATAGATAGATAGATAGATATAGATATAGATATAGATATAGATATAGATATAGATAGATATCTATATCTATCTATCTATCTATCTATCTATCTATCTATCTATCTATCTATCTATCTATCTATCTATCTATCTATCTGAATTTTTGATTTACGATTTTGAATCATATATTGTAACAGTAAAGGGTAAATTTTAACTGTTCTTCTACCTGCTGTAAAGAGGAGGTATCCTTTGTACCTTTTCCTCTCTTTTCCATTTCTCTTTCTTTTTTCTTTTCTTGCACTTTTAGCTTTTCCTTTGAGTTCTTCTTTTCTTTTCTTTCTCGACTTTATATTAGCTTGCATTGGTTTGATCTTTAACACAACTACATAAATTCCCCCACAAAAATACATTGGATCTTTGCTTGCTTTTCAGCGATCCTCACTGCAAACTTGTATAGTATGGCCTGCATGCAAGAACACTTTAGAGGTGGGATCCTTTTCCAGCCTCTTCTCTGAAGGAATGTTAAAAGCGCAAAGGGGGGGGGGGAATCAACCGAGAAACCATCACTGGAAGCCTCTGCATATTTTGCCAATGCAGGAGCAGAGAGGCAGCTTCACTGCTGCATTGGTCAGAGGATAGCCGAAGTTCCCTGAAGGTGGCCAGTTGCCAAGCTAAGCTGCGATGCTGCTTGTTTCCTAATCAGAGTTGAACAAACAAAGTGCTGATTGAGTCTAATGGTCCCTTTAATCTGCAAGCTGGGCGCTGACACTAGATTACAGTGTTTATAATTTACAGCTAATCATTCGTGTGGAAAAAGAAAAATGAAAACACTTCCAACTAGGCTAGTCAAAAACATCCCCATTAACAGGCCTGATTAGCGATTGTTTCTACACAGGGAGCCAAAGGCAAGGGGGGAGAGTGGCAGGCAGGGCCGGCTCCTTCCATTCTCTAACAGCAGCTGAGATTCCAGTTCCTCAATAAAGCATGAACTCAATCGCAGTGCCAGAAGTTACAGGTTTTTCCTTCACATTAAAGAGGTGGACAACCTGCAGTGCCCCAAAGACTCTAGCTCCGGGCAATCCCTCTCTCTGTTGGCTTGGGCTGATGGAGGAATGGAGATGGCCCATGGCCATTTTAAAAGAACCAATGGCCCTCTGTGAACACTGCCAGTTTTAATCTATTCAGCATATAATAGCTGAGCAAATTATGCTCAACCCTATGTATGAACTGTCCTAAGGCTGTTTCTAGGCCACACAATTAGGATCTGTTCGCAGGATCTCTGAGCAGGTAAGAGTTGCTGGAGAGCTATGAAAAGCTGGCTGTTATTCCACTCGCATATGTACAAGTTCTAGCTTGGGCCACAGCACTGCGAAGACAACTTTACAAATGTTTGCAAGACTGTGCAGGAATCTGAATCCCCCCAAAAAGGGGCGTGCATAAGCGCACCATCGTGCCTACCGTCCCTGTCCTTCTGTCCCATTGTCTAAATTTATCTATACATACTTTACTTTTGTTTATGTTTATATCATACCTGTCTTGTACACGTGTTGACAAAATAAATAAATAAATAAATAAATAAATAAATAAATAAATAAATAAATAAATAAATAAATAAATAAATAAATAAACAAACAAAAAATAAACAGAGAGACCATCTTGTGAGATTTCAGCCATTGCTGATCAGATGACTGGCAGATACAAAAAACTGAGTAAACCGCTTCCTCCATTTATGGCAACACTTTGGCAATGAAGGAGAGGAATAACTAAAATTCTAAATAGTTAAACACAATCTCCATGTTAAGAGGGAATAGATCTCTGAATACCAGAGAAACCTTTGAATCCCAGTTGATGAGGGCAATGCCAGAGGGTTACTGACCCAGGGTCTGCATTACAGACTGCTAAAATGGCTGGACTCAATGGACATTTGGCCTGATCCAAGAAGGTAGCTAGCATAAGGCTCCCTGACAAAATGGCTGACCCGGTAGGTGTGGCCAGTCACAAAGCACTTCCTGCAAGCATGAGAAATTGCTCTGGCGGCTCTCTGTAACCTCTCAGTATGCTTTCCATTTTATCCTTTTCTGAACACATTGCCAGAAGCCATTAAATGTTGCGAATGAAGATGCTATTTCAGATATTTAAAATAGTTCTGTGACTAGCAGAAAAAAAACCCACCTGATTGTGTCTGGATCAGAGAGGATTGATTTCTGCAAAGCTTCCATCCATTTTTGTAGAGCTCTCCTTTTGAATTTAGAATCTTATCTTACTTGCAGCTTACCATGGTATAAACATCCTGTGGCAAGAATCAGGGGATAGCACTTTGCCTGAACCATGAGGCAAGGCCCTAGATTACCGCATCTTAACTTATTTCCATTTGGCTTTCCTTACCATTCACAATGGTTCTTCGGGCTATCTCCCACAGGACCAGACCATAAGCCCAGATGTCTGTCCGCTTGAAGGATTCAAAACAGTCCATACGAATCTGTTCATCCAAAACTTCAGGTGCCATATAGCGTTTGGTGCCCACCCGTGGGTTGTTCCCAATATCCAAGTAATCATTGCTCTGGGAATGCATGACTGCCAATCCTGAAAAAGAGGAACAACAACACCATTATGGTTGTCCTATTTTTTTTTTTTTGTAACAAGCGGCAGAGGTGGGTTCCTCCCGGTTTGGCGGCCTGGGTCGCTGGAACCGGCAGCGACCCAGGCCTGCCACGCCCCCGAGCCAGTTCTCTCGGCAGTGACATAGGCACCGCCATCTTGTTTTTTGCTTCTGCGCATGTGGAGAAGGGTTTTTTTTTTTAGTACTGCACATGCTCAGAGGGTCATTTCCGGGAAGTGGCCCGCGCATGCAAAACATGCACTTCCGTCGTGATGCAAACCGGTGGGGAAGGTAAGTAGAACCCACCCTTGACAAGCGGGCAATCCTACACCAGGAAGCTAAACATCGAAAAGGTCAGATTTAACTAGAAAAAAAAAGGCATTACCCTGAGTTTAGGAGAATAGCTTAACTTTTGTGGCTTGTATAGCATTACAGAGAGAGCATGAGAATGCACTTTGGTTTAGTGGGATGAAGGTATATGCATGAGCCTTTGTCTATGGCATGTGAGTTCACATGCACCACAACTCCTGTCTATTCTTTTCCTTTATTTGTACTTGGCTTTCTATGAAGTAAGAATCATGCTTCTTTTTTTGGAGCTGAGAGGTGCCATTGTTTTTCACTCTATAGACTCTGTTCTACTGAGAAACTAATTAGGAATAAGGCTGATTGGGTAATCAATAAAGTCTCTTTGGAATGTCCAAATCAGGGATTCCTAAACTTTTTGCCATCACACCTCTCTTCAGTGTAACATTAATGTACATATCTCCCCTAAAAATCCAAACATCAAAATGAATACAAATGAATATTAAAAACAATGCAATGAAATTTTGGGAAAGGTGAATTTATTTTAACAATGTGTCTAAAACAGCGTTCCTCAACTTTCTGGCTCCACAGACCGATGGTGGATGCGGTGGTGGGGGGCGGAGATGGTTTCACATGCATGCACACTGCTTACGCAAATAGAGCTTCCTATGCTTGCCCCCCACTTGCATGGCCCGGTTGCTATCGGACCATGGACTGATAGCGGTTCATAGACTGGGGGGTTGTACCCCCCTGTTCTAAAATGTTCTTTACCTCTCCCTGGACTCTGTGCACACTTCCCCAAGAGAGGAACACCGCACAATTTGGGAAACCCGGGTCTAAACAGAAAGCTTAACTTGCATCCCTGGGATTTGGTAAAAGCTAATATCTGAAGCCAGGAAACTCTGTCTCCCTAGTGTGAATGGCTGATAATCATGAGTTATTTGTCCTTTCCTCTAGTCTAAAACATATGGCTTGATCTGTTTATATGAGTTATCTGAAGTTATTGCACTGTAAAAATACTGTATCTGGGAACAGATCTATTTGTTTACTCATACAAAGGTCAAACTAGTCACCACTAATGCAATCAGGAAATTATGTGCCTTTTTGGAAAACGTTGTAGATGTCAGATATGAACTTGTGAAAAGGAGTGGTTAGTTCAGAAATTATTCCATTCCATTCCATTCCATTCCATTCCATTCCAACAGATCCCGGACTCACAAAACATATTAAAATAAAAAGACTAAAATACAATAAAATAAGAACATGTATGAAAAGAGAAGTAGAACAAGATAAGAACAATGTAGCATCTAATTCTTTACACCATACAACCAATATACAGTAATTAAACCAGATAAGGATTTCAGTAAACAGGAAGTAGTTAAATTCTAAGTCTGCTAGGAGCCTAATCAAGACTGTACCTTCCATCCCTACCTGTGTGACATTTTGTTCCTATATTTGTAGCAGAGGTGGATCATACAGCCAGGGTGGGAAGTATATTGTTAGGCCAGGCTCCCCCAACCTTCCAGATATATCAATTTTAATTCTAGAATTCTCAGTAGGAATTCTGTAAACTGAAGCCCACACATCCGCAGGGTGACCAGATTGTCGAAGGCTATTACGTTAATGACTTAGAAGTTCTAAGGGGCAAATATAAGAACTCAGATTACTTCCCCTAGAAAGTTCTTCTGCCCTTAAGAAAAAGGTACACATCAGCACCTCTGCTTTGCCAAAAACATTTGCTCTTAAAATCCACTCACCTAAATCAGCAATGCAGCACTGCCTATTGTTCTTGACCAAGATATTCCTGCTTTTCAGATCCCGATGAGCAATGGCTGGCTTGCCCTGGGTGCCAAAGATCTCCACATGCAGGTGAACGAGCCCACAGATGATCGAGGTGGCCAAACGCAAGCAGGTCTCCACGTCCAACACTGTGCATTGCAAGTAATCGTAGAGGGAGCCATGCTCATGATAGTGGGTGATTAGCCAGAGTTGAGTACTTGAATTCCGTGATGTCATGTCTGACGCAATGAATCCTGTGGGCAGGGAAGGAGGATAAAGCTCAGCGTATATTGCCAAAGTACCAAAATTGCCAAAGAAGCTATCAAGGTATCCATAAATTATGTTATGTTGTGTGTATGGGTAAACGAGACGGAGACTTTTAAATCTCTGAGCTTCTTCAGCTCTTTAAATCCTTTGTGCACATTTTGGAAGTGTACTTAGCTTCATGGGTCTTAAAATGTGCTGCTTCCGTTTGCTTGCCTAAGACTTCTTGGGACTGATACCGTTGCTGGATTTCTGCACTGTTTCCACTCACCTAAGATGTTGTCATGCCTTAGCAGCACCGTGTTGTAAATCTCAGTCTCACGGAACCATGACTGCTCATCACGGGAAGAGAAAATCTTGACCGCTACGTTCTCCCCATGCCAAGTGCCACGCCAGACTTCCCCATAGCGTCCTTTGCCTATTGTGGGGGGAGAGGGACATAATTTTCAAACCCTTTCACTTGCCTTCATGGATGACTTCTTGCCTGAGCTGACTGATATTTCACATTCATATTAGATGTAATCTTAGCATTTAAATGTCTAACATACCTGACTCATTTTTGGGGGGCCAGAACAGCTGTAGGAATTGACAACAATGAAAAATCCTTTGATCAATTTAATCAGAAATAGTTATTGATGAATAGTTGGCGTTTATAGCCTATTTTCCAAAACTGCTATGGATAAATATGCAACCCATTCAGAATCTAAATACTATTACTTTTAAATGCTTGAGAACAAAACGTTCGGAGGATGATTGCTAGCAGAACGCAAAGTGTCTTTGTCAAATATTCCAAAACATTTTGCTAGTGGCAAACTGGCAATAAGAGATATTTCCATGGAAAAATTAACAGATGACAAACAGCTCTTTCCTTGCCTAATGTTTATCCATTAAGTTAAGAATTTTCTTTTCAGTATCTCAGAGTTAAGGCAGATCAGCCCAAGTGCAAGCTTGATCTCCATTTTAGGTTGGCTTGCAGATAACAGAAAGAAGCATGTTTAATGAAATGGCTCAGAACTGAGTGATAAATGTTAATACATTTACGTGGAGCATCTGTAAATGGACCAGAATACCTCAGGTAGCAGGAAGACTATCCAGGGTTTGAATTTGTCCATGTAGAAATAATCCTTGCACATAAAAGAAGACAGGCTATTTCTTAGCTCTACTACAGAATCTGTTTTGTACCTCTGTGTTCTCATGATGTGTTCTATATTCAGCAAGTGAGCTAATAAATTTCTGCTTTATAGTGGGATAATCCTGTCTGGAAGAAAAATGATATTTCTGGGGAAATTGGCCTGCTTCAAGGCTGTCTGTCTTCTCCCTCATGCAAGCAACCTTCAGGGCAACCTACAACCAAGATTAGAAGCTTTGGGAAAAGCATCTGGTTACAAAATTAATATAATGATGTCACACCACCTTCACAGCTCTAGGTGAGATTTCTGAGGAGGATTCCTCAGAGATGAGAAGGTAGCCGATCAGATTCACCCCATTATGAATATATTACTATGGCTGGTTACGCAGCTAGCCAGATGCTTAGATTGGATTTGGCATTTTTATCTGCCTATGAAGTTCTCCCAATGACCTGGGATAGCCAGATGCTGTTGTTTAATAATATTAAAAGTATTGTTGCATGATGTTGTAAGTTGTTCCAGGTAAAGCAGCCTTTTGCAATTGGCTGAAGGTAATCTTGTCAATGCCAATGGTATCATCATCATCATCATCATCTCTTTTATTCATTAAACATGAAACTCAGTCAACTGAACATTTAAAAATGTATCACAACTATCATTGACTGGCGCTGATGGTTGATACGGGTTGCCGCCAACATCCTAGGTATCAACCAAGTATTTTCTTAAAATGTACAATGTTCTGAGTATTATTATTATTATTATTATTATTATTATTATTATTATTATTATTATTATTATTATTATTATTATTATTATTATTATTATTATTATTATTATTATTTATCATCATCATCATCATCATTTTATTATTATTATTATTATTCAGAATTATACAAGATGCACTAAAAATGTGGATGGGAGGGTACTAACAATGTTGAATTTTTCTTTTTTGCAAATTGAAGGTGGGGTCCCTCAGAGTTTAATTGCTTCAAGAGCCATGGTGACACAGTGGTTAGAATGCACTACTGCAGACTAACTGCTCACTCCAGGAGTTCGATTCTGACCGGCTCAAGGTTGACTCACCTTCCCTCCATCCGAGGTTGGTAAAATGATGACTCAGATTGTTGGGGGCAATATGCTGACTCTGTAAACCACTTAGAGAGAGCTGTAAAGCACTGTGAAGTGGTATATAAGTCTAAGTGCTATTGCTATTGCTTCAGAATCTACAGTCTGTAGGTTCAAAACACTTTATAGGGATTGTGCTTGGAAAGAGTGCTGTGTGGAAGTGTTCTGAAAGTGCAAGCCAGAGACACAAATATGCCTCATGAATAAAGAGATGGCTCAAATCTGTATATTTAATCAGAGAACTGGAATGTATATTCTTGTTTCCAACAGGTTCAGCAGTTCTCTGCCTGTGACAATTCAGACGTTTCTTTCTCTCCTTGGCTTACCAACACATTCAACCAAGGTGATCTGCCGAGCCACAGTTCTTTGGACTAGAAAAGGCAGCCCAGAGCCGCTTCCAGTAGTGCAGTCATCATTCAGCAAGACCTGAATACAAATCAAACATGTGAAGAATCTTAGAGGAATAGATGGAGAGGTATATTTTGGTGAGAGTAATAAGCATGCCAAGCTGGGAATTTCCAACTTCTTAGTAAGTTGCACTCTGCACCACATGCCCACGAAGGAAGAGGGGTTGGCAGCATTATTCCATCACAGGAATGCAGTGGGAACTTTTTTCTGCAACTGTTAAGTTAATGACAGTTGTTAAGTGAATCTGACTTCCCCATTGACTTTGCTTGTCAGAAGGTTGCAAAAGGGGATCACATGACCCCAGGACACTGCAACCGTCATAAATATGAACCAGTTGCCAAGCGTCCAAATTTTGACCATGTGACCTCGGGGATGCTTACAATGGTCATAAGTGTGGAAAACGGTCATAAATCACTTTTTTCAATGCTGTTGTAATTTTGAACGGTCACTAAATGAACTGTTGTACCTGTAATTCCTTTCCAATATTCAGTTGGGTTGGAAAGAATAAAAAATCAAGATCTAACACCAGGCAGAAATTATTCTAATGCACTTTTGTCATTTTGGTTTAGCTTGATTTAGCTTCTCTGGTTTCCCATCTCAGAAAACATCTCCTCCATAGTTCATACCGAAGTTACTTTGAAAAAAACTTTAGTGGATCTCTAGGATCCTTCCTATGGAGAAGGCAAAAGTGCTAACAAAAGCAGGGAACATGTAATTACAGCCAAATATATTCATTCCAATGGTGGGGCAATCAACAAAGAAAAGAAGGCTGAACAATTTAAAGTGGAAAATATTCAACAGCAGTAAGATAAAACAACCCAAAGGCAACCAATACAAGTGCAGGTCATGATATTTGAACCTAACCTGTCACCATTAAAACAATTTTGACTTAGAGTAAGGTGAACAACTAACCACAGTGGCATTGAATGCCATTCCTAGTGAAGACTTACTTCTAAGGTGCTGTCCCCAGCCAGAGAGTTCTTCAGCATAAAATCCACATCGCCCAGTTCATTAGACCCAAATGGCATATGTCTCCGCCGGCTTTGGGCCCACTTCCAGACAAAGAGACCAACTAATATGATGAGAATCAAAATAGCAAACAATGGAACCAGGACCATCAGGAGAAGATTCTTCAAAGATGGGCCCTCTTCAAGCACACCTTCATCTGATTGGAAGAAGAATCCATTTAGTTACTATGGCTTGTCTTTTCTTTTTTATAAAACTTTATTATATATATATATATATATATATATATATATATATATATATATATATATATATATATATATATATATGTATGTGTGTGTGTGTGTGTGTGTGTGTGTGTGTGTGTGTGTGTGTGTGTGTGTGTGTGTGTGTGTGTGTGTGTGTGTGTGTGTGTGTGTGTGCGCGTGCGTGTACTGTATATACAAAATACTGTACAAAAATAATAATAAAGAAAGGAATTAGAGGGAAAAGAAGGCATGCCCACACCCATAATGCAATGCCCTCCCCCCCCAAGCATGCGTGCACAACCCCCCCACTGCTCCCCCCCACGCATGCGCGCAGACCACACTGAAGCCTTCGGACTTCCGGTAGGCCCGCTGGGCAGTTTTTCGCCCTCCTCAGGCTTCAGGAAAGCCTCTGGAGCCTGTTGACGGTGAAAAATGGGCCCAACAGGCCTACAGAAAATTCGGAAACAAACTTCCGGTTGGGACGTTGGGACGTTTTTCGCCCTCCCCAGGCTTCAGGAAAGCCATAAACAAGTCCAATAATCAAATCCCAGGGTTAAAGTTGGTTACTACTGCTTTTCTGATGGCAATGGGTCCTATATAGATTAACCATGTATGGCTTCCCAGTTATTCTAAACAAATGGAAATATCTCTCTGGAAGGAGGCATCGGAATTTCTTTACTCCATAGCTCAGGAAGCCATATAGTCTTTGGATTTTCATTTCCTCTGATGATATAATTAACAAGAAATAGCATTAATATGGTGTCTAGAGATAATTAAAATGATGCACAATTAAGGAAACTAGGTATGTCTAGCCTAACAAAGAGAAGAAGACATGTTAGCTGTCTTCCAGTACTGGAAGGGCTGCCAGAGAGAAGAGGACGAGGTCAACTTATTCTCCAAAGCAGTTGAGGGTAGGACAAGAAATATTGGATGGAAGCTGGTTAGAGAGAGATCCAACCTAGAAGTAAGGAAAATTTTCCTGACAGTGAGAACAAGTAATCAATGGAAGAGCTTGCCTCCTGGAGTTGTGGGTGCTCCATCACTGGAGGTTTTCAAGAAAAGATTGGACAGCCATTAGTCTGGGGTGGTGTAAAGTGTCCTGCCTTGGGCAGGGACTAGAAGATCTCCGAGGTCCCTTCCAGTCCTATGGTTCTAAAAAGCGGGAAAGCTTAGCACCTAAAGCAGCCTCTTAACCTCATTGGAAACCTAACTTCTGCACAAAACCAAAACCATCAAGAGATAACTATGGTGAGTAACAATCCAATTTAAAAAGAAAGCAGAATTATAACATTAAATAGGGTTGATTAGCTAATCCATTCACACAATGTATGGCATCTCATTTTGTCCAAGAATGGAAAGATTACAACCACTGGCTGCATGTCTGTGCGTGTGTGTGTGTATAATACTACAACCTATTGTGTATATTATTGTAGGGGGAAAGTCAAAACGCACACAATCTTGTTCCCGTCTAGGGGAGAATAGTCTTTATAGAAGGAATTTTTTTTAAAAATACCTATTAGCTGGATGGAAAGATTGAAATTACACATGTTGCCCTGGCAGCATTTTATGCCGTAGGTTTTTGTGATAGAGCCCCAGCAAAATTCATTTGCTTCCTTCAGGCAGCCTTTCTTATCGATCGTTTTCCCATTCTCCAAGTGTTTGCTTACAAAACACCAATCTCCTGAGCATGTGAAATTTTCTGAACATACCGATTGTATACAGACGCAGTTCGGCTGACCTGTAATACAAAAGAAAATATAATTCACAGATATGAATGGACATTTATATTATTTGTTCATATGCCTTCTAAATCAGCTGATACAACAGCTGTATGGTATTTAGTGGCTGGAGTTATGCAATTAGGATTTGTTTGGTTTTAGCTAAAAATATTGGGTGAACCCCTTTTTTTTTTTAGATTTGGATCCCACCTTTTACAACTTAAGGTGATAAACACATCAATATCTCATTCTATTTTTCCCATAACAAGAACCCAAGTGAAGTGAGTTAGACTGGCCCAAGCCAGCTTTTCCTACCTAGAACTCACAGTCTTCTTGTTTTTATGCCAAAACCTTAATCGCTACACCAAACTGACTTTCTTTATTAATAACTTAATTTTATAATTTATTTTCATTAACCATAATTTAGTAAATTATGATTAAACAGACATGGTTTAGCATGCAGGTTTGCATCCTTATGCCTGCCAGCTTCTTTGAATTTCCAGTTGCTTATCCAGCCCTTGGATAACTTTATGTTATGTACTTTATGTCCCAGTTAGACTAGTGCAGGGGTGGGCAAACTATGGCTCTTTGAGGACCTGTGGACTTCAACTCCCAGAATTCCTGAGCCAGCCATGTATGCATGGCTGGCTCAGGAATTCTGGGAGTTGAAGTCCACAGGTCCTCAAAGAACCATAGTTTGCCCACCCCTGGACTAGTGAATCAATCTGCCCTCCTTTGCTACAAGGAAGCAATAGGTAGCTATTCTTATTTGGCTGGTAATGAGAGTGAAAACACAGCTCTTTTTAAACTACGATTCCTTTACTTCCTTAGATGAAGATTTTTCAGGTTGTGTATGTGCAGATATGTTTATAAAGAATAATTGTGCTTTGGTAGGTAGTGTGTATGGGTGTATGTATGGTGATGGGGAGATTTTATATGGTATACAGGTATATACCGTGTTTCCCCGAAAATACATGTCCTGAAAATAAGGCCAAGCCTGATTTTTGGGGTGGGCGTAAATATATGCCCTCTCCCGAAAATAAGTCCTAGTGAAGGGGTGGGCGTGGCCAGCACAGGAGGCAGCTCTTCCCTTCCCTGGTCAGCTAATGGCAGCTGCGCCCCTTAATCGCGACCTGCGGATCAGCTGAGCTGATCGGGAGCTGCCTCTCCCCAATGTTCTTGGCGCTCGCTCGCCCGCCTCCCATCCATCCATCCCCCTTGTCTGCAAACTTCCACCTCACTCGCAAGAGAGCAACCGCCCGGCACCTCTTGCCACATAGTGCCCACCCATTGAGCAGTAAGTTTGCCTGCAATACTGCATTCTAACCACTGCACCACCACTACAAAAACTATACTGAAAAAAAATGTGCAAACTACTTACATGTTAATTCCTTCCTCTTGTTTATTAAATTAACCAACTGCTATAGTGAGTAGGATAAACATCGAAACATAAACATCCCATCATGATTTGTCCAAGATATGGACATAGATATAGCAGACTTTGGAACAATGAAATAGGTGAACATCATGTTGTAGTTTTGATTTTTTTAAAAAGGGAGTCAATGTTTAGTGAAAAATAGGTTGGATATGAACTCAGTATATATCTATGCACAGAAGGGTATCTAAGAGGATGTGTGTCTGTATCTACGTGCGCACTCGTGTAAATACACTGGATGTCTCCTGAAGTTCTGCTTTGACATCTGTGGTGCCAGAAAGGTTGACTACTTGGGCCAACCAATATTTAAGGTTAAATGCTTTCAGAAACAGTAAAGATAGAGGAGACAAGAAGCAAACTTTGGATGGATCAATAATCCATGGATGAGAGCTCTCTGGGTACCTGACAATAGTACCTTGACCATCCCAGAAAAAAAGGTAAAGCACAATACAAGAATGGAGGCAAAAACCAATGGGAAATATCCACCACTTGAATCACTACTTCAAGATGTTCTGCAGAACTTGTCACCGGTCACCATTCCTAAGAAAGGCTGGTGCAAAGAATCAGGCCCTGCACTTGGCTTGGAAAGGGCTTTCACACCACGGCACTTTGAGATTCAGAAAAACATGTTTTTTTCCCCCTTGTAAAGACCAATTACACCCAAGCTGTCTGGATCCAAATTGCAGGAGTAAATAAGAAGCAGAGTAACAGTTCAAACTCTCTCTCTCACTCTGTCCCCAGGTCCTCTGCTTGGTTTTTTTTAACTCAAATTGTTATCAGAAAGAAGCTGCTGGGGAATTGTTCCCAGATGACATGCTTTGCTGCTTTTCCACCAAACTATTGATAAGAAAGAGGAGAAAACAGTGATGGTTCTAATCTAATCCATCTGCCCTGCCCATTATTCTTAGTAAGCATTCTACTGGCATCTAATGAAGTGTTCCGGTGCAACCATCAAAAGTATAAAAAATCAGTCACGAGTCACTTCCACAAAAGTGGCTTCCAGCATGTTCCTATGGTCACCCAACTATTGTTGAAGTACTGTAAAGCCAACAATGTTATTGTTATTTTGTACAATGATGGTTGGACAACTCTGGAAAATACTATCAATCACTAGCATTAAAAGGGGGATATTCAGTACTGGGAGAATAAAACAACAGGGCCATTGTTTCTCATTCTGGTAGATGCTAGCTTGGCCAAGATGATAAAACTGTAAGATCTGTGTCCGTTCCCCCCCATTAATACATTTTAATACATTTTAACTTTGTTTTTTTCAAAGACCCTTCTGGAAGTTTGATTTCCCTTAAAGCACATAAGGCATCTCATTAAGAAAGAGCCACATTTAGCTTCTGGGTGTCAATGTTTAAGCTTTTCATACTGATCCTCCAGCTTTCTCAATTGTACGCTAGGGCAGCGTGATACTGCAAGTCTTTCCTTCTTTGATTTTACTCCCTCTTTTTTTATCTTCTCCTGAAACTGGGCATAATTATCCACACATTAATCAGTGCTCTCTAATGCTAGAGTTAGACAGCCACATCTACGTGTATGGCATTTCACAAACTACAAGCCTGAATGTTCTTAAACATCAACCCTGCGGAAAACAGCAGAGGAAATGGGACACTATGCCAAGGAAGGAGTAAACAAGGAAACACTGCACAGAGAGATTCTTTTGTGGAAAGGAAGATCACAGAAGTGGTGAAAATGAAGATTATAATGTTAGGAATGCTCATAAAAGTATGTGAATATGGCTTACTAGCAACTAAGTTGCCATTAAAGCCCCAGGAAGAGATTCCATCAATTTCGGTGGGAAAGTTGAGATTTTTGAGAGATCTGATTAAAACCAAGATAGTTGTGCTTGCAAGGCATTACAAGTGTAGGGGGCAGAAAGAAAGAAAGGGAAGGAGTTTTTGAAGGAATAGGTGTCAGCCCTATAAGGTAGACCACATTAAG
The DNA here is from genome assembly GCA_023053685.1 of Diadophis punctatus similis. Taxonomy (NCBI): domain Eukaryota; kingdom Metazoa; phylum Chordata; class Lepidosauria; order Squamata; family Dipsadidae; genus Diadophis; species Diadophis punctatus. Next base: position 6,672,102 of record JALIGW010000025.1, read on the forward strand.
AAACAAATGCCATCTGTATTTGTGGTGTTCTGATAAATATTTTAATTAGGTCATAGTAACTGAATTTTGTAAGTATGAATGTGCTTCCCTCATTCTATCTTCATGTGAATTAGGGAAGGGCTTGTCTGAGGCATTTTCTTAACCCCCCCCCCAATGTGCTCAAAACAGGCTTGTCTGATTGTTGCCTTGGTAACAGATCTTCCCACTGTCCTTCAAGGCTATTCCCTCTATTCCCTCTACAATAGGAGACCTTCAGACAATAAGAATTCACATATGACACTAACCTTAATGTGGTTTGCTTGGTTTTGGCTTAAAAGGATTTATGAACCAAGCCACTGTGGTTTGTAAGCCATAGTCTTTAATTTAACATAGTCTTAATACAATGAATAAAGCTAGCCAACTGAAGCTGATTCAATAAAATATACTGAAGCAAATGAAGAGTTACTACATAAAATGAACAATGTTTGTGAATGACAATGGAGCTCGACATTAATATTTTTCTCTAAACTTCACAGATGTTAATGCAAACGAAAACAACACAATTCCATAGAAGCATCTCTATTCTTCAAATATTTCTTACCAGCTGTGAGTGCGATGTTTCCTGCAAGACACAGAATTATTGAAAAAAGGCCAGCGATAGCTTCTTGAGAAAGCATTTTCTCTGCAGAATGAAAAAAACAAAATGAGTTACTAATAAGGATACTAACAAGCACTTTTCAAATACACACTGTAATAAAACTTGTCATATTAAATATATCTTGTGCCTATTTCTACACACATATCCTTTTTTAAAAATGAAGGATAAACATACAGAGTATGGTCAGCTATCTGAGAGAAAAAAATAAAATAAAATAAAATAAAATAAGAGGGAAAAGATACTGTAGAGCTGGGAACTCTGCCAAGGAAACAAATGAACCGGGCAAAACACAGTTACTGAAATCTTCTTAGGATAATTATCTCTATGGAAATGTTCATGGTCAGTCTTTATCCTGACCATTGGGCTAGTCAAATTAAGAGTGAATTTGTATCCCTCCCCTCCCTTCTACCTTTGTGTATAGCAACAGCAATAGCAATAGCATTTAGATTTCTATTGAATCAGAATAGAGCTGGAAGGGATCTTGGAGGTCTTCTAGTCCAACCCCCTGCTCAAGAAGGAAACCCTATACCCGTGAGGCGAACCTATGGCACACGTGCCACAGGAGGCACGCAGAGCCATATTTGAGGGCATGTGAGGCATTGCCCTATGTCAGCTCCAGCGCGCATGTGCGTGCTGGCCAGCTGATTTTTGGCCTTCTGGAGGGCCGGGGAGAGGCCATTTTCGCCCTCCCCAGTCTTCAGGAAAGCCTCTGGAGCCTGTGGATGGGGGGAAATGGGTTCAACGGGCCTATTGGAAGTTTGAAAACGAACTTACGTTTTTTGCCATCCACAGGATCCAGAGGCTTTCCTGAAGCCTGGGGAAGGTGAAAAACGGGCCTACCAGAAATCTGGAGGCTTCAGTGAGGCCTGCGTGCATGTGTGGGGGAGGGGCAGCGCAGGGGGAGCACCCACAACTTCTGAAGACAAACTGTTCCACTGGTTAATTGTCCTCCTGTTAGAAAGTGTCTCCTTAATTCCAGGTTGCTTCTCTCCTTGAGTAGTTTCTGTCCATTGTTTCTTATCTTGCCTTCTGGTGCTTTCGAAAATAAGTTTGTCCCACTCTTCTTTGTGACAGCCCCTCAAATACTGGAATACTGCTATCATGTCATCCCTAGTCCTTCTTTTCTCTAGACTGTACATATCTAATTCCTCCAACTGTTATGAATGTTTTTGTCTCTAGGCCCTTAATCGTTCTAGTTGCTCTTCTTTGCACTTTTTCCAAAGTCTCAACATCTTTTTTGTAGTGTGGTGACCAAAACTGGATGCAGTATTCCAGGTGTGGTTTTACTAAGGATTTATAAAGCAATATTAATACTTCACATGATTTTGATTCTATGCTAAGGTGACCAGATGTCTCGATTTTGGCGGGACAGACCCGCTTTTTCATGATTTGTCCCGCGTCCCGCCCGTCCTCTAAAAAGTCCCGATTTTTTGAAAGAATGCACGACTAGGGCATTCTTTCAAAAAATCGGCCTGAAAGGCAGCAGGCCTCTCAGCTCGGGCTGGCCGTGGGCGGCGTTGGCGGCGGGCGGGTGCCCCGCGTTGTTGACTCCTCCGGCGGCGGCTGGAAGCTGGGGGGAGGGGGAAGGGAGGCTGCTCCTCCTCTCCTTCCCCCGCCCCATCCCTAGCCCCGCCCTTGGAGGCGCCGCTGCTGTTGGGAGGGGTGAGGGACGAGGAGCCGTCGCCGCTTTGAGCTTACGAGCGGCGCAAACAGCCCTTCCTCATCCCCCCCTTTCTTCCCCCCGTCGCCTCGCTGCCGCCGTTGCCCTGGGGCCGGGCGGGCGACCGGGAGACCGCGGCGCTTGGATGCTTGGAGCAGGTAAGCTGCCGGCTGCCTCCTTTCCCCGTCTCCCGCCTCCCGTTCGTTGCTTGCCAGCCCGGCCGAAGGGGAGGCGGGAGGCGAGGAAAGGTGGCAGCCCTTCGGGATGTCTGTGAGAGGGACCTTGTGAGAGGGGAGGCGGGCTCCCGAAGGGCTGCCAGCTCCCGGGAGCCGGCAGCCCTTCGGGAGCCCGCCTCCCTTTCGGGAGGCCTTTCCTCGCCTCCCGCCTCCCCTTCGGCCGGGCTGGCAAGCAACGAACGGGAGGCGGGAGACGGAGAAAGGAGGCAGCCGGCAGCTTACCTGTCGCGAGCTCCAGGCATCCAAGCACCCTCCCGCCTCCCCCCCTCTTCCCCCCCACCTCACCTGGGCGCCGACATTTGCTGTTTTGCCCTCTGCGCATGCGCAGCGTTCTGCACATGCGCAGAGGGCAAAACAAATGGTGGC
>JALIGW010000025.1:6680000-6747500 GCA_023053685.1 Diadophis punctatus similis
AATAATATCCATGTGTCTTTGTGTGCAGAAGTGACTTTTGGCCAAATTTCAAAGTAGAGAACTGGAGAATTTCTCACAGTTGTGATGCCCAGGCAGTCATACTTCTGCTCCATGACAGTTATGAAAGGAAGAAAGCCTAACTAAAATCCAGATTCATGCTTAAAGAGGGCACCCCATCATTCTTGTAATTTCACCAGTCTTCAATGGTTTCACTGCATTGACAACGTCTCTATCATAGTTTAATCTGAAGACAAGCAATATTTTGGGGGCTTAAGGTTACATGGAGTTATTGTGTGGACTGTTAAGGTTATATTTAAAAAGGGGATGGTGCCACTGGGGGGAAAAAGTCCAAGGCATTAGCTAATATTTAATCTAATTAAAAAGAGCTCTGCCACCTGCAGCTGGATTCTTCTAAGACAGGGGTGTCAAACTCAATGATTCTTGACTAACATATCTTTTCTTTTATGTACACTGAGAGCATATGCACCAAAGACAAATTCCTTGTGTGTCCAATCACACTTGGCCAATAAAGAATTCTATTCTATTCTATTCTATTCTATTCTATTCTATTCTATTCTATTCTATTCTATTCTATTCTATTCTATTCTATTCTATTCTCAAGGCCTGCCAGTCGGATCCTTTTCGCTGGCAGAGTGCTGCAGGAAGCTGTCACAACCGAAAATGGAGCCTAGGGGCTCACTTAGGACTCCCTGAGCTCCGTTTTCGCTGGCAGAGTGCTAGCAAAACAAACTACTAGCAAAAGTGGATCCCCCAAGCCCCGCCCGTGCCACTATAGGTGGCCCCAACATGAGTGATGTTGAGCTGGCCATGCCCACAATGGCCATGCCCCCCCCCAAGGCCAAACACAAACCTGGTATGGCCCTCAATGAAATCAAGTTTGACACCCCTGTTCTAAGAGGTCCAAAAGAAAGGGATGAAACCCTTAACAGGCTGAACATTCCCATATACGGTATACTTTTGACAAGATTGCCTAAATACATAATTTTAAAAGATATACATAATACACACACATTTATGTATATGTGTGTATGTGTATATTATCTATCTGAGTGCACACACACACACACACACAGACCGTTAAAAATGGAAGATAAACTGTTCTGAACTATGTACAAACGAACACTGTCCATTTTGTCATTACATGGGGCACTGAAAAAATGATTAAAAAAACAATGTTATTTTTTAAAAAAACATCAATTCCAAAATAGTTTAGAAGCTTAAATTTAGAAGATGGTTAACCATGAGTCTTAGTTACAAATTGAACTGCCATTGATGTCAGGTGGCAAAGCACTTAGTAATATGGTCAGAAGGTTCCTAAGCTCAGGCTATATATTATTTTCCCTCTATTAATAAGTTTGGGAATTCAGTGCTGCAAGATCTGGCAATAACTGACAGCACAGATGACTTTTAAAAAAGTAATTAAATTTATGGAGGAGAGCTCTATTGGTAGCTCACAACTATGTTTCTCTGGAAAGATCAGCTATCGTCTTACATCATCATTGTAACCTTTTGTATGAAATGGTATAAGATTTCCTGCCTGAGAAGGGGGTTGGACTAGAAGACCTCCAAGGTCCCGTCCAACTCTGTTGTTCTGTTATTCTGTCTTCATACGCACTGTAGAGAGATGTTATTGTCACAATTAATGCTGAGATAGATTTGTCCTTAGTCTTTAATATCAAACTGCTAATTGTTGCTTTATTTATTTTATAAATAAATAACAGCTTTCGCTGTTTATTTAAATGCCTAGAACAACACCTACACTTGAATCAATTTACTTCAGTTAAAATTACACTAAATTAATTAAATTTATAATTACTTTTCAATTATTTATTAATTTTATTTTTCTTACACATTAAGAATTGAGGTGGTAGCTAATTCTGAAGGGGACTTGAAATCATCCCTAAAGATTTAAAGGCCCTGGAGCCGCCGATTATCCAGCTCAGCTCTAGCTCCTACTAACTCTGGATAGCAGCACTTTTCGCCAGTGGAAAGTTTTGAATTGTCTTCACAGGCAGATCTTCAGAAACATGAGACAGCAGAGAATTTCCCCAGAAGTCTCACCAAAGCAGAACTGGGTGATACACTTCTCTTCATAGAGTTTAGAACTTCAGTAACCTTTGAACTGCTGATTCATAACGCTTTGAGCCCTTTTTTTACCACTGCTGAGCTGAAGTGCTTTCTACTCATCTTTGAGTCAGCAAAACACACACACACACACACACACACACACACACACACACACACACACACACACACACACACGATGTGAGATTTGCTGCCCTCCCCAGCTTATATTTCTTCCTGGTCACTAGAATTTCTTGATAGGTCTCCAAGGCAATTGGGAACCGCTTACCAAACTTATTCTTTAACTGACCATTAGGAAAGCATCTTGCCTGATGGATTGGTTACGCTGGGGGGAGCAATGAATTAAGAGATGGAAAAAATAGAATTTATGGATTTTGGCGTGCAATTCTCAGTTCTGGTTTTGCACTATTGCAATATACTTGATCTCTAATAAACTGTTCCTTTGTCAACAAATGGAGCCCAGGATAATTTCTATTTAGAGGTTTAAACTGTGGCAGGTCTGACAGCAAGCCTAATAAGATTTATGCTGTTTGAGGCTGCCTATATATGATGCCAGAATAAAGAAAACAGACATCCCTACAACCAAGGACAATTGCACATGGTATCTAAATCTAAGTATCTAACGTTATTCATGGACTGGAAATGACATGAAGGCAATATTTTGGGGATGCTGCAGAGAAAAGATGTTGTCAGGGTAAGTTTATGGTGTGATTAGGTGCAAGTGGAAACGACTTCCCTTGTGAACTGGTGAAGCCCCAAATCCTTTTCAAACGTACCACTTTCCAACAAATACGTATTTTTTTTCTCTGTGTGTAAAGAATTACATCAGTAGTGGGTTCTACTTACCTTTGCTACCGGTTTGGGAACGGGAGTGCACAGGCGCGCAACGCTTCTGCGCATGTGCAGAGCATTTTTTAATGATGTCCCGGTGGGTGGGCGGAGCCTCCCCCCACCGCCGCTACCGGTTCGCTGTGCCAGGTCAAACCGATAGCAACCCACCCCTGAATTACATGTATTCTTCTGCTAAAAATTGTTTGGGGGAAGACAGGCATTATTTCTGCCCCCCCCCGGAAGCAGCGAAGGACCAGCCCATGTTGCCTCTGCTAGTGAAAACAGAGCTTGGGAGGGCCGCACACAGCCCCATGAGCTCCATTTTTGTTGGCAGAGGGCGGCAGGAGGCCGTCATGGCTGAAAACGGAGCTCATGACCCCGTTTTTCATTGGCAGAGCGCTTGGGCCACCACAGACGCCCCCGACACTAGTGACATCAAACTGGCCATGCCCACCCTGGCCACGCCCACCCCAGCCCCCCAAGGCCAAAAGCAACCCTGATGCGGCCCTCAATGAAATCGAGTTTGACACCCCTGCTGTAGAGTGTATTATCAAAATTATCTTACCTGTTCAGTTTCAGATTTTCAATCTATGGTTCCAAGTATGCATAGATTTCAGTCTTGTGGGGATCTACTCTGGTTTTTCCCCTTAAAACCAAAATATTCCCCGGTTAGCATTTGATTAAAAGATATATGACTACTGAGAGAAATTTACTGAGGTTATTTACTTATTTATTAAATATATATGCTACCAGTATATGCTGTAACAGCAACTCTGAGCAGTTAAAAGTGTTTATGTAAATGTATTCCCTCCAGATATATGTAGATTTACTAGAACCATGAGAATAGAATAGAATAGAATAGAATAGAATAGAATAGAATAGAATAGAATAGAATAGAATAGAATAGAATAGAATAGAATAGAATTCTTTATTGGCCAAGTGTGATTGGACACACAAGGAATTTGTCTTTGGTGCATATGCTCTCAGTGTACATAAAATAAAAGATAGGTTCATCAAGAATCATGAGGTACAACACTTAATGATGGTCATAGGGTACAAATAAGCAATCAAACCATACTGGGAAACAAGCAATATAAATCGTAAGGATACAAGCAACAAAGTTACAGTCATGCAGTCATAAGTGTGAGGAGATGGGTGATAGTTATCATAATTCAGACATCACCCCCTTTGGAACAATCAGGACCAAATGCAACACTTTGTGCTCTGAACCAATTGTCCCAGGAGGAACACCAGCACTTGATCTGATCTTTTTTTTTTTTTGCCATCCTTTGATTTGGATGTGCTGAGTTAACAAAGCAGAGAGGAAGCCACCACGTTGCCATTTGCACCGTATCTCATAGTGTCCTTGTATTGAGGAAAATAAAATGATGGTTGGTTGCAAGTCCGTGTCATTGTTAAGTCTACTGGATCAGAAGATTTCCCATGCTGCCATCTCCCCATCTAAGCAGACTTGCCTAGAAAACAGAGGATGAAAGACCTTCCACAGGAAAATCCATTGACAACCTTCAGAAATGTCAGGACTAAAAAGTCACAAATTCCTGGTTTTTCTGGGGATGGTTCCTCAGTCTAGGATAATGTTGGGAAGATTGGGAAACACTGGACTAGAGAATACAGAGCAGCCATGAAGAAAGTATGCACTTTGTTTGAATAGTGCCCTTTTCAACTGCTTGTGGTTTTGTGTTACTGACTTGCATTTACTATATAGAAATATAGTAGAATGTTGTGTATGTACCTTAGCAATAGCAATAGCAATAGCATTTAGACTTATATACCGCTTCATAGTGCTTTACAGCCTTCTCTAAGCGGTTTACAGAGTTCAGCATATTGCCCCCAACAATCTGGGTCCTCATTTTACCGACCTCAGAAGGATGGAAGGCTGAGTCAACCTTGAGCCGGTGAGATTTGAACCGCTGAACTGCTGAACTAGCAGTAGCCTGCAGTGCTGCATTTAACCACTGTGCCATCTCGGCCCTTCCTTCAGTGGTGGGTTCTAAAATAGATCCCCACCGGTTCATGTGCATGCTCGTGCACACGCGCAATGCTTCTGCGCTACCGGTTCTAAGAACCGGTCCGAACCGGGAGCAACCCACCGCTGCCTTCTTTATATAGAAATGACACGTGCCTATATAGGTAACATCCCCTGTCTCTAAGACCTAGTGCTGAGGTTGTTGAATACACAGATATACAGTATTCTGAGGCTATAGAATAGCCAGCTATAGAACCTATGACTGCTCCAAATATCTTTAATATTACTGATTTGTCTTTATTCCTCCTTCTTGCTGCATTAGACAGATGCCCCATTTTTACATAGTAAATACAAGCCAGTAACAGAAAACACAAGTAGTTAAAAAGGCATTATCCAAACGACGTGCAAAGTTTGTCTATGGCTGCTCTGTATTCTCTAATCCAGTGTTTCCCAATCTTGGCAATTTGAAGATGCGTGGACTTCATCTCCCAGAATTCACTAGCTAATTTGAAAGTCCATACATTTTCACGTTGCCAAGGTTGAGAAACACTGTTCTAATCTATCCAGGCGACAAATTTTAATTAAACTGGCTGCTGAAGGATCACTAAAAGAAGAGAGCAAAACATGACATGTGTAGAACACAGATGCATATATATTTGCATGTGTACATAAATAGGTGGATATTCATAGTGCCTTTAATTTAAATAGCAACGTACTGTATTTCATTATTGAAGAAAAAACTGACTAGGCAATCTCTGTTTCAGCTCAACCTGCTATCTGTATTGTAAATATTTCCACATTGACATTAATTATACCTCTGGATCTAGAAATGTGGGGTTTTTTTTTGTGAGTGGCAGCAAATTAACTATTTTAATTGTTTTGTTTTATTCTGCAGAGGCAACATTTGCAGAATTTCAGAGCAGATCTGAATTTAGCAATTTAGCAAGGAAGGGCCTGATTTGGGGCGTGGTTAGGCAGGGAGGAAGGCCTAACCTTTCTGCAGCTCAGAGAGAAAAGTGCTGCTTTCTCTCTGAAACCATCTCTTCTCCACAAACGAAGTTTAACCATTCCTTTCTTGTGCTGGTTCTCTTCATTTCTGGCCAACTACCTTGACATCTTACAACTGTCTGATGGAATAAAAGCCAGAGTCTCCACAAAAAAGGAGGGGAAACATTAATTGTCCTTAAGTGAGGTCTGATTTGTGACTGCATTTTCCTGGTACAATGGGATAGAAATATTTTCTCTTCTCTTGTACCTGGCCGTTTGTTTCCCACCCACCCCAATTCAATCAGGATTAAGTCCCAAGAAGTCTCCCATTTAAAATTTAATCAGAACCAGTCCCTTAGACAGGAATAAATGCAAATCCAACAAATACATAGATGGGATGTGCTTGTGGTGGTGAGAGGGCGTTGTTTGGTTTCTACAGTTGCCTGCTAAATTGGTATCAATTTATGTATGTCGCCCAGAGTCTCTTTAGACAGCGAAATGAGTGGCATATAAATTTAATAACTTTAAAAAATCATATTTTGGGAAAGAAATGGAAGAGCCTACATTTATTGCTGCTGGAGCTAGCTTACCCTTGCAGAAATTGATACCATATTTCTTTGGAATTGGCCTTGCAAAAACTGTCATCTATATTTGGAATATTTAAGGAGACAGCTTGTAGTGACTGGGTTTTGCTTCTTGGTACGTCAAGGTGCTGCTCTTTGGAGCTATTACAACCCAAGACGGATCCCTCCTAAATCCCTTAAAAAATAAATCAGCCATCACCCAAGATGTAGTCTTTATACAAATATTCTACAAGGCCATCATGCTCAGTTTTAACTGCTGATGGCCTGACAGCCTTTCCACAGATTTGGATGACTTTCCTTTGGGGAATTCAAATCCCCTTTGGAAGATGGACTTTGAATTTGAAGCTAGAATGGGAGTAGCTTCATGCTTTTTTTGGAGATTTGACATTGCTGTTGCCTGGATTTAGAAGGGGAACCATTCTTCGAGCTGAACTCAGCAAGAAAGAAATGGCCAGTCATTCAGAAAAAGGGGCAAAAGTAAACCAACTAATTTAGTTTGTGACTGATTATCTGACAACCTCGCTGGGAAACTCCAGCCTGCTAGGTTGCCTTTCCTGTACACACACACACACACACACACACACACACACACACACACACACACACACACACACACACACTGCAGAAGACCTGATGCTGAAAGAGTCGGTCTTCGGAGATGGGAATATTTTGAAAAGAAAAAAAATAGAAAAGTCAGAATAAAGAAGCACCGATCGCAACTTACCCGGAAGATTTTGAATTGGGAGGGGAGCAGAGCTTGACTACGTCCTGTATCCTGCTTTCCTGCTTCTGGCAGGCTGTGGTGAACTCTTCCTCCGATGTGAGCTTTTCCTCCAGTATCAAAACCTGAAGTGCCTTTTGGAAAGGTGTATTTAATTTCTCTGCCCTGGGCAAATCCCAGTTTTGCTCTGATTGTGCCTAACCTGAGAGGGGGTCACAGACCTCCTTTCTGATCATCCTCTCCATTTCGCTATTTCCTAACTGAAAAAGAAGATTTCCCCCTGATTCAGCCCAAACCTCTGTCTGGCTAAAGTTTGTCTCAGGGAGGTGGTGTGTTGAAAAGCAGGCACAAGAGGGAGGGTGTGTGTGTGTGGGGGAGAATAGAAGACGAGATCTTATTTCCAGCCCCTCTCTTAGCCTCTCGCCCGAAAGCAGCGGTTTGGCAAGATCTGGATGTGGGAGAAGTTAAAAATGTTTCTTATTACTGCCTCTTCCTGCTTGGCTTTTCTCCACCACTCCCAGCTAATAAAGCATTTCCTATTGTGGAGCAGAGATCTATACACATTCTCTCTCTCTCTCTCTCTCTCTCTCTCTCTCTCTCTCTCTCTCTCTCTCTCTCTCTCTCTCTCTCACACACACACACACACACACACACACACACTTTTCCTACAAAATCCAAGCAACCCCCCCCCCTTGGCAGTCATTTTCCATGAACTCCCATACAGCCCCTCTTGCTTCATCTTTCCTCCCCGCTCTTCCTTGCTATGGACTTCATTTTCAGAGGTTGCCAGATCCACCAGTGCTTCGATGACTCCTTTAGATCATGCTTCTCTTGGCTGTGATGATGAAGCCATAGTTGACTGGAATTACAGACTGATGGATTCACATGGTTGGCCTAAGGCCCTAAGCGGTAAAATTGTATTATGTTGGGAGCAGGAATGGCTCCACATTGTGTATCCGATTCTGCAGCCAGGGGACATCTGAAGAACAGCTGACTTCTCAACCTGCTTAGCATGGCCACGTCCTCAGTGTTTGCTGCTTGCATTCTCCATCAGCCACTTCAGCGCCACATTTTGGCCAATACCTGATCCTGACCCAGTTTGAAATCCAAAGCAGGCTGCCCTTTTTGACTGGCTGGTATCTGGTATCTCTTGTCTCACTCCTTAGAACTGGTCCTGACTAGGGACAGCAATAACTAAGGAGTTTCAGGCAAGACTCTGAATTGTTCCTTCTTTAGTAAGAGTTTGTCACAGAAGATGCCAGTCACCTGGAGAGGTTAAAAGAGTGGCTTTTATGAAACTCTTTGACTGAAATGAGCAGCATGGTAGGCAAGTGTATGTCACTCCTCTGCCCCTTTTGAGTGTGCATCTTCATCATACACATGCACAAAGAGGTGACACTTTAACTGTCCTGTTGGGGGCCCCTTAACAAAAATAACATAACAGAGTTGGAAGCGACCTTGGAAGTCTTTTTAGTCCAACCCCCTGCTCAAGTAGGAAACTCTATATCATTTCAAACAAATGGTTGCCCAATCTTTTCTTAAAAACTTCCAGTGTTGGAGCACCTACAACTTCTGGAGGCAAGTCGTTCCACTGATTACCGTATTTTTTGGAGTATAAGATGCACTTCCCCCTGCCCCAAAAAGTGGGTGGAAATGTCTGTGCGTCGTATACAGTGAATATTGCGGTGGGGGGGAGGGGGTTGATGCAGTGCCGATCAGCTGTTCTAGAATGGGCAGTGGTGGTGGTGGCGAATGGGAGGCGGCAAACAGGCCATGCCTAATGGGCGGTGGCAGCAAAGAGGCGGCGGTGAACGGGCATCGGTGAACAGGCTATGGTGAATGAGTGGCGCTGAATGGGCCGCGCTGAACAGGCCGTGGCGAACAGGCGGCGGCAGCAAACGGACAGCAGCGGCAAACGGGAGGTGGCAGCGAATGGGCGGCAGCAGACGGGCGACGGTGAACGGGCCGCGGCGGCAAATGGGCCAGATGAATACCGGATGAATGCTGGGAGGCAGAGGTAGATTTTTTTTCTTGTTTTCCTATCCAAAAGCTAGGTGCGTCTTATAGTCCGGAGTGTCTTATAGTCTGAGAAATACGGTAATTATTCTGTCCGGAAATTGCTCCTTAGTTCTAAGTTGTTTCTCTTCTTGATTAGTTTTCATCCATTGCTTCTTGTCAGGTGCTTTGGAGAATAGGTTGACCCCCTTTTCTTTGTGACAGCCCCTCAAATATTGGAACACTGCTATCATATCACCCCTAATCCTTCTTTTCATTAAACTAGACATACCCAATTCCAGCAAGCATTCTTTGTATGTTTTAGCCTTCAGTCCCCTAACCATCTTTGTTGCTCCTCTCTGCACTCTTTTGAGTCTCCACATCTTTTTTATATGATGGCGATGAAAACTTAATGCAATATTCCAATTGTGGTCTTACCAAGGCATTATAAAGTGGTATTATAAAAGCCCCTCCTGCCATCCAAACATCCCACTGGTTGAAATTACATGCCAATTTTTCAGGGTATAATGTTTATTGATTACACATAAATGTGCATTGCATTGGATTGGACTTTTCAATCATTAACTTGGTTTGTTAAAAGGTTTCAGCATTTAACTTTTCAGATGCTATTCAAACTTCTGATTTTGAGCAGAATTCTGTTAACCTTAATATAGGTTATAGCATTGGCTTTACAGATGTACACTTTCACCAACCCAGTCAATTAAAGAGAGTAAACATGGGTCTGTATAGCCCCTTGCTGTCGTTTCTTAATGCTTTTATTATACCACAGTAACTTTGTGAATCCAGCCATTGTGATTTGTAGAATAAAGCTTATGACCAAGGAATACTCAGTATGAACTCAGACAACAGTGGCCAAGTGAAAAAAAACTTAATGAGTAAACCCAGCCAATACTTAAGCAACCTTGAGGACAAACATATTGTAGAAATTAATTGTTGTTTGTTTTGTATGAGATGCTTCCAATTCTCTAATCACGAGAGTAGATAGTATGTTCTGAGAGGGTTGGAGACCAAATGGGAGAAATAGCATTATGCTTATTTCATATTGGTGTATTGAGCAACTTGCCTTGTTTCCAATATTTATTAAAACAATTCTGAAGGTTAATTAAATGTCTCTTGTGACCATTATGCTCCATTTGTGTCATTTCTCAGAAGTGAAATTGGAGAGCAGCTACAAAACTGAAAGACATCCTTCACTGCAAGGAGGTTGCTAATGCCACAGCAGCTCTTACCAAGAATTGTAATAAAGCTGTCAAAGAGAAACTCCAGTGACCGGCAATTCAAGAAATCTTCTGCCATTTCAGTTTTTTAAAGAAGGCTAATTTACAGATAGTCCTTGAGTTACAACACTTCATTTGATGACCATTCAAAGTTACAGCACCAATGAAAAAAGTGACTTAGGACCATTTTTCACATTTACGACCGTTGCAGCATCCCCATGGTCACATGATCAAAATGCAGATGCTTGGCAACTGACTCATATTTATGATGGTTGCAGTGTCCCGTGGTCGTGTGATCACCTTTTGCCACCTTCTGACAAGCAAAGTCAATGGGGAAGCCAGATTCGCTTAACAACCGTGTCACTAACTTAACAGCTGCAGTGATTCACTTAACAATTGTGGTGAGAAAGGTCGTAAAATGGGACAAAACTCACTTAACAAATGTCTCACTTAGCAACAAAGATTTTGGGCTCAATTTTGGTTGTAAATTGAGGACTACCTGTATTTGTACTCTATATTAGGGCAACTGAAGATAAATTCTATTATCCCGTAACATTAGAATATATCTGTGGCTTTGTAATCTTGTGCAAAATTAATCTGTGCTTAATCCAACATTACATACATACTGGCTTAACTTTCTAGCACTTGAAAATCAATCAATCTGTGTATAACTTCCATGGAAATGTAGATACGTTAGAAATTTTAAATACGTTAGAAACCCGGTAGTTTTAGTTTACCAGCATTAGCTCTGTGAACGTCAGGCTTGAAAATTAGGTACTTACCACAAAATATATGAGTAACTGAAGCTGTACATCAACCCACCCACCCCGCCTTTTGGTGTGTAGAAAATATGGATGGTGGTTTTAATTTCTGGGTATTATTAACTATTTTTGCAGAAGTTGTTACACTGAGTGGATCCTTATCCAAATCAATGTATCTCCTTTCCAAATAAGCTTCATAATCTCTATAGTAAAAAGAAAAAGAAAAAGGAAATTGTCCCATTCAATTGCATTCCTATCAGATATAAATTCTGTCATGTTTTCCTATCAATTTAATGATTAATGTCTGAATTTCTTGCCGGCAATTAAGGGTGCATTTGTGTGAAAGCAATATCTTAGTTCCCAAAGTCCTTTAGCTCATGATGATCTTAGAATAATCAGAATCCCACATAAAGGTAAAACTAAAAGTGCAAGACAAAAATGTGGCAAGAGACCCATTCTCCTTCCTGTCTCCCCTTAACTTCCTCTTCCTGTTGGAAAAAACTGAATCTAAATCCAGCAATTTCCTTTGGAAAGGATACAAATCTACCTATTATGCAGAAACCCCGCCAAAAATTTTCTGCATATTTTGAATCAAACTATCCAGTTCCTAGTCACCTCCTCAAACCTACTTTGCTAATATTCAGCCCAGATCATTTCCTCACAGATCCAAAACTCAAATAAGGTTAAAGCAACAAAAATTATCCTGACATATTTATTATGGTACAAGTTCCATCATCTACTATATATATAGTCAATGAAAGCTATAAATTTGTCAGCTTTTCAAAAGTTTTTATTTAAAAAAAAGTAAAAAAAAAGGTTAAAAAAAAAGAAAATAGATAAAGAAAAGTTACAGGAAGAAAAAAAGGAAAAGATAATTAAAGAAGTGACTTCTGATCTTTTTTGCAGCAGTTACAGATAAAGTATTGTTCTGCCTCCCTCATTCAAATTATATTAGAGATCCCTTTTGTCTCAGATTCAACTCTTTTTTTTTCAATCAGCAAATCCACAAATCACCATTTCACTTTTTTCCATATTCAGCAAAAATCCATTCAAAGTTTCCGTCTTTTAACAGGTCATTTTTTTTTGTTTTTTGTTTGTCATTCTATCATCTTCACATTTCAATCCTCCATTGTGAGTATTTCAGTATTTCTCGGACATTGTTCATATACTAATCTTCCTGTAATTACCATATAAAAAATCAGTCTTCTGTAAATCTCTAAATGATTATCCATAAGTCCCAGTAAAAAAAGGTTTCATCTTGACATTTATGTTTAAAATTCTTTATATCAATATAAGTATTTGCATCCATTTTTTGCTTTTTTATAAGTCTACCAAAGATCATAAAGTGTCCCTTTGTGTTTTTCACATTTTCACCATTGCCTAGAAGTAGCTTTATATATCTTAGACAATTTCTCTGATGTAGTATACCAATGGTACATCATTTTATAAAATTTCTCCCTTAAATTATAACATAATAACTTTCAATCCTTCAATCACCCACATTTTCTCCTACTGATCCATCTGTATGTTATAACCAAACTTCTTAATCTATTTTATCATGTAACTTTAACTTCTTGTTCTTCCATTTCAATTCTCAACAAAAATTCATATATTTCTGCAATCACATGTTTATTTGTACATAGTTCAATTTCAAAATCCATTTTATGTTGTTCAATTCCAGTTAGATTTTTATCTAAATTAAATATTTCTTTTAATTATGCATATGAAACCTTTGAAAAATAAATCCTTTTGTAGTCAGTTGTTCCCTTGACCTCATCTTAAAGTTCTCCATGTTCCTGCACTACAAATCTTGATATGTTAACCATTTCTCTTTGCCTGGTTTCTTCTTCTTCTTCTTCTTCTTCTTCTTCTTCTTCTTCTTCTTCTTCTTCTTCTTCTTCTTCTTCTTCTTCTTCTTCTTCTTCCTTCTCCTTCTCCTTCTCCATCTTCTTCTTCTTCTTCTTCTTATTTATTCACAAAAAATGTAATACACAGCAAACGAGATTTATATGCTGGATTTTGTATCACTATATCACAAGTCAAACACTTCCCAAGAGTCTAGGACTGTGTGATGTATTTTCGTATGATGCGTGCAGATCCAAGTACGGTGGCCTTTTGCAACTGACAGATCGTGATTTTGTCAATGTTTATTGTTTTCAAATGCCGGTTAAGGTCTTTTGGCACAGCACCCAGTGTGCCGATTACCATTGGGACCACTTGTACTGGTTTATGCCAGAGTCGTTGTAATTCGATTTTAAGGTCCTGATATCGGTTAAGTTTTTCTTGTTGTTTTTCATCAATTTGACTGTCACCTGGTATGGCGACATCAATGATCCACACTTTTTTCTTTTCCACAATCGTGAGGTCTGGCGTATTATGTTCCAAAACCTTGTCAGTTTGAATTCGAAAGTCCCAAAGTATTTTGGCATATTTGTTTTCAACTACTTTCTCAGGTTTATGATCCCACCAGTTCTTTACCACTGGTAGGTGGTAGTTGTGGCACAGGTTTCAATGAAGCATCTGGGCCACGTAGTTGTGCCTCTGTTTGTAGTCCGTCTGTGCAATTTTCTTGCAGCCGCTGAGGATATGATCAATTGTTTCATCAGCTTCCTTGCAAAGTCTGCATTTTGGGTCATCAGCTGATTTTTCGATCTTGGCTTTGATTGCATTTGTTCTAATTGCTTGCTCCTGGGTTGCAAGAATCAAGCCTTCTGTCTCCTTCTTCAGTGTTCCATTAGTGAGCCATAACCAGATCTTCTCCTTATCAACTTTTCCTTCAATCTTATTGAGGAATTGCCCATGCAAGGCTTTATTGCGCCAACTATCGGCTCTAGTTTGCATTGCAGTTTTCCTATACTGATTCTTTGTTTGCTGCACTTTCAGAAGCTTCTGGTTGTTTACTTCAATCAATGCAGGTTCTTTACTTTCTTTGACGTATTCTGCCAATGTATGTTTTTCTTCTTCTACTGTTTGTTTTACTTGTAAAAGTCCTCTGCCACCAGTTTTTCTGGGCAGATATAGTCTGTCGACATCACTACGAGGATGAAGTGAATGGTGAATGGTCATGAGTTTTCTTGTTTTTCTGTCCAAATTGTCCAGTTCAGCCTGTGTCCAGTTTATTATGCCAGCAGTATATCTTATAACAGGTATAGCCCAGGTGTTTATGGCCTTGATGGTGTTGCCTCCATTGAGCTTGCTTTTGATAATTTTTCTGACTCTTTGTATGTATTCTTTACTGACCACATTCTTCACATGACCATGTTTGATATTATCCAGTTGTAGTATGCCCAGGTATTTATAGGCCTCTGGCTGATGATAATTAATATAATATATAATATATTATCATCATCATCATCATCATCATCATCATCATCATCATCATCATCATCATCAAAAGCCATCTGAACCAAACCTCCAGTTATGTTCTTCCAATTCTAACATTCTCTTGTTCCTCAGTGACACCCACTCTTTCATCCAGGTTTGTCAGCTTTTTTTGATTTTGCTGTAACAGGCAAGTATGGGTGACCTTTGAAATTATTACAAGGCTGGAATCTTTACATGCTCTGGTCAGCTAACTTTTAGGTGAAGCTTATTCTTCACCTTCTCAGCTAAGTAATACTCCATCCTCAGTCTGCAATAGATCTTTTAATCTTCTCCACTTAAATTATATCTGTGTTCATCTATACCTAATTGTGATGTTGCCAGAAGCATGAAATGAGCAATGTGACATCACAATTCAAGCTCTGGCCTTTCATATTTCTCTCAAAACATCACATGCAACTACATAAGAAGTGGAGTTTGCACCACAACCTCCTGGTTCACAGTTCAACAGTTGCCTTTACTTGCTCATTCCTGCTACGGGCACCTATGATTTACATCTCAAACCAACTGGATTGTATATACCATAAGTAAAAAAAGAATTTTAAGCTTAAAATGGAATGGAATATCTATATTTTAAATATAGTTGCTTGGCATTTTCATAAATAATATTCTTCCAACTTCTGGATGCATCGTTGGTCTATTCAGTTTGAGATATTTCTCATATACTTACATTAAATGAAGTTTTTTCTCATGGCTAATTTACTGCTTTGGGACTAACCTAAAAGTGTTTATATATAATCTGGTATAATTATGTGTTATAGTAGCTATTTCTAGTGATTGTGAGCAGGCCTCCCCTCTTATATACAACTCTTCTGACATAAAGTTTAGCAGACCCTCCAAGCTATAATATTTACATAATTTTAATATTTACCCCTTCATTTTTCAAAAAGCATAAGAAATCCCCCTCTATCTCTCCTCATAAAAACTTTGGCTGAGATAAAGTGATTATGAAGATCATTCAATGAGCTTCATAGCTGACTGAGAATTTGAAGCTATTTCCCACTGTTTTAAATCCAGTAATGTAATGTTTGTGTATCCATTTTGAATTCTAATCTAATCCCATAATAGCCTCCCAGCAGTTAATAACACAAGTCATAAACATAACAATTAAAAGGCATAAAAGCTTATAAATAGCAGCAACAATATTACCAGTCAAATTAAGAGTACCCAATTGCCTCTAAGTGAACAATTCTGTCTTCAGCAACTTCTGGAATATTGTTAGGGTTGACCAGCTTTTGTGGGAAGGTTATATTCCACAGACCATGGGCCATAATCCCAAATACTACTTCCTACTCACTTCCTCCATTACTTTATGAAGATCTTACCAGTAGATTGATTCTACTTGGAAAAGGTGGCTCTGAAGATATCTGGAACCAAGCCAAGCAGGGTTGATAGGTTAAAACTATAACTTGGGAATGTACCCAGAAATCAATTGGAAGCTTCCAGCACAGGTGTTATTGCCCATGGCACTCACACATACTAGAACAGAACAGAACAGAACAGAACTGAGTTGGAAGGGATCTTGGAGGTCTTCTAGTCCAACCTCCTGCTCAGAAAATTATGATTGGAGACAGGATGATAATTGTCCCATATGATTGGATTCTGGGAGGACCTCTTCAGGACAGGCAACACCAGCACCCAGCACCTCATAGACACAGCCAACATTCCAGCTCCCAAAGGAAGGAAATGGATCCAAGCTAAAGATAGCCGGGTTTATACTGAAGAACAATCTGCCCATTTCACTGGACTTTATATGATATTACAAGTTGCTACACATGGACATGACTCTACAAGAAGCTATCTCAATCACCTCTCCAGATTCTGCCAATTAAGAAAACTTCAGTGAACGTAAGCAATATTATCAGCAAAATGAAGACCCAGATTGTTGGGGGCAATATGCTGACTCTGTAAAACACTTCAAGAGGTGTAAAGCACTGTGAAGTGGTATATAAGTCTAAGGGCTATTGCCAAAATGACGAGCAGGGAAACAGACTGCAGGGAGATTGCAGCTCAAAATGCACTAAGAGCAGTAGTGATGCTTCTCCACTCTTATTGTCAC
This sequence comes from Diadophis punctatus similis, assembly GCA_023053685.1. Lineage (NCBI taxonomy): Eukaryota > Metazoa > Chordata > Lepidosauria > Squamata > Dipsadidae > Diadophis > Diadophis punctatus. The sequence continues at coordinate 6,696,651 of JALIGW010000025.1, forward strand.
GATGTAGGTTAAATATAAGCTCTTATTTGATTCAAATTCAATGTTCTACCTCTACCCAGAGTACTTTAGGCATCCCTTCTGTTGCTTCTGCTGCTTCATCTTTTAGAGGTCTCCCATCAACCAAGGTGGTCTCTGGAATCAGCTGGCAGAATTGCTACTCAGAAGCAACCATATCAAGCTCACATCAACCATATCTGGCCATTAGAATCACTTCCTGATTCCAAAAATTCACCAGGTGTCCTACCTTCCCTTTTAAAAATTGCTTTTTTTCTTATGTTTGGGGATTCATGTAACAGCCTGACCAAGACTAATATTTGAAGATGAGCCAGGATGAACAGCAGTTACGTGCAAGATATTTTCTCTCTCTCCCTATACTAGCATTCTGATGAAATCTGGCCATTAGAATTAAGTCTTACTCTAAGAATACAATTACTCTGGTATAATGGTCAATGTGATTTACAAACATCCCATGTGTACCATTCTTAACATTCAATGAAGTATATTCTTTTATATCACTGGTATTTCTGTCAGTGCAGAGTGTGAATCGCATGTTTTAAAATCCCCTTCAGAAGTTTAAAGATAGCATTTTAAGTTCAGTAATCATTTTGCAACAGCTATTTATAAACTTTATTCGAATGGGGAAGAAAACAGCTGAAATGCAGTTCCTCCTCTGAAGTTTCCTGTGGGGAAAAAAGGCAGCGCTAGAGCTTTCTAAAACATTGTGAAATTACTTTCACATATACTGATAAGCCTTTTTTCTTTTTTTTTCAGATCTTGTGGGTCATCGCCTGTTATCTGAGTTTATCGCTTTTAGGAGCTATTCCTTATCTTAGCCTCGGGGTTGATTTCAGATCCTTGGATGGGAAAGCAAGGAGTCTGCATCTCTTGAATTGGAAATAAACACTTTTGATCTGATAGCAGCAGGTCTGTTGCTAGGCAGGCAGGAAAAGGAAGTCTCCTTGCAGGAAATGTGTCTTGGAATACCTTTCTCTAATCATGCCAGCCATCTTTTTCCCTTTTGGGAAATCTCAGCTGCCCACCCATCCATGGCAGAGCAGGCGGCCCCAGATTATTTCTGCACCGATCTTTTATCGACGCTGCTTCCCTTGAAATGGTAATGTATTTTTCAGCAGGAGCTCATGACATTTCTCATTTTTCTTCAGAGAACGGAGTCTCTGTGCAAGAGTTCTTTCTCATCAGCCGAATTCTCAACACTCCAAAAGCCACATGACAGAGCTGGCACAGGGTTGTTTTATTTCCTGATACAGTGGCTTGTCAGCACCCTCCTCCCCAAACAGTACTTACAATGTGAAATGCTCCCTCCATCTGAAATTTCAGCAACAGGAAAGCTTGATCTGTTGAATTGCCACCTGCCAAGAGAGAGAAGTGGAGCCTGCCAGTAAGACTAAAAAGAAAATTCAAGTCTAGATATCACATGGACTCTCTTTGGGCTATGAGGTGAAGCCTAAATTAGTAAGACTAATGCACTGTAACCTGCTAAATTACCGGTACAATAAATATATAAAATTACTAAGTGTCTGTCCCTCTTTCATATGCGTAGTCTCTCTCTTTCGTGTGTGTGTGTGTGTGTGTGTGTGTGTGTGTGTGTGTGTGTGTGTGTGTGTAGCAGTTAGATAGTGAAGTGGTTAGAATACTACCTTCAGTGCAGAAGACCGGGGTTCAAATCCCGGCTGGTACTTACCTTACCAGTAGGGATCCTTGGGTAAAGACCCCCTAATGCTTCATCTGCTTACCTGAAATATGACATGAGAGTCATGCTGGCTCAGATGTCGCCTGGATTGACAAGGTCCATCGGATGTTGAAGAACCAGGACAATCTGATGATAAATAGATCATTGGAACAAACCATACATGGAGGAGACAAGAGACTCTGGAACCGATGGAACTTAGTAGCAGACCTAATGAGAGGGGATATATGAAGTGTGTTAGATAGGATAAATGGAAGAGGCAGACAGAAGTGGCTTCAAAGCAACAGCTCTTTATTTGGCAACTATTTACAATCCAGCAAAAGCTCTGTCTGACAGCCAGCCCTTTTATAGGAAGCTGCCAGACAGTCTAGCCAATCAACAGTCAGTATTTTCCCTCCAGAATGGAGGACCTGACTGAAGCCTCTGTGCTTCAGTCTGAGAATGTAACAAAGTGTATGAGGGAACTACGGATAGACCAAAGATCTGCATCAATGGTAACTGAAAAACAGCTAATTACCCAATGTTTTAACATAGTGAAGAGGAAGCTGCTATCACAACTTGAGATAGACAAAACTATACATTACAACCCAAGAACACCTGGCAGAACAACTCGATGTGCAGTCAACTCCTAAAGCTGGAACATCACCACCATTATTTCCATTACGGAGCACATCTGCTATGAGTGATAAGATCAGAGATAAACTAGCTACAATCAACCCTCAACACCAGTTACCAAGGCTCAGCAGAGATGTACCATCAGATAGAATGTTAGAAGGTGCCAATAGAGCCCTCACAACAATCCCTAGTACCACAATAACTCAAACCAATGAACTGATATATGCTACAGCCAATGTAACCCTGGAGATGCTTGGCTACACAATCAACAAGAACAGTATTATATATCCCTGCTGGAACATGAGGTTAGAGGCTAAGATCAAGTCAACTTGGAGAAAGATTGGTCAGCTGATTGGAAGTACAGAACTCTAAGATCACAATGTGTAAAATGTTCTATTCACTCTTTCATTCTAGTTATAATTGTGACAGAACTTAACACAATTACATTCAAGACTTTCTCATTTAGCAGCCAAATGAAGCATCCGCATCAACTCCTACACATGGATTTTTGAGAAAAACAAATGTCAGTTCAATGTTGTGAAATATTATCAGAAATTTGACACAGGACAGGAAGGGAGGATTTTTCTGAAACATTCTCACACAATATTACTTCAATTTTATAAATATGGTTTATCCAATTTTTAGGCTTGTTAGGCTTGTAATCTGTCATGATCTGAATCTTTCCCACCTCACATTGTTTTGGATAGGATAAAATTTGGCATATAGCAAATCAGCCAGGGTGAAGGATTTTATGCAAAAGAAAAATACACAGAAATCAGATCTTGCTTTTGTTTCAGCATAGGAGACTAAGAGAGACATCATATTTTTAATGGATATATTCATGGAAAATGAAACATCCCAGAAATTGTGACTTGGTCCAAAGAACTGAGCTTCTAGTTGTTAAAGAAGAGTTTGTGGTTTGCTTAGAGTTTATCCACACCATTACTTGCAAGTAGGCACAAAGATATATTCTGAGGATATGTTTTCCCAATGGCTCCTCCATGTCATAGGCAGCCCACTGTTGCAGACTGAAGCTGGTCTAATCTAGTCTAACACTTTCCTGTATTTTTTTCACTGCAAAAAGACCATCCCATGTAAATATTCCAGGTTTCATGAACCAAGAATCTTTGGAGCTTGGCAACATGCTGGGCTGCAGTTGACCCCAGCAATACCATGACATCTCATCTAATCACTGGGTTCTGGTTCCCCAAGTGTAATGGTCCAGGATGTGGGAATGACCTTGAGAGATGGGGGGAAGAAATGGTGCCTAGAGAACAATCTAGGGGTGAAATTCAGCAGTTTCTGACAGGTTCTAGAGAAATTTTGAGTAGTTTGGAGAACCAGCAAATACCACCTCTAGCTGGCCCCAGAGTGGGGAGGGAATGGGGATTTTGCAGTATCCTTCCCCTGGAGTGGGGTGAAAATGGAAATTTTGCAGTATCCTTCCCCTGGAGTGGGGTGGGAATGGAGATTTTGCAATATCCTTCCCCTGCCACGCCCACCAAGCCATGCCCACAGAACCGGTAGGGAAAAATTTTGAATTTCACCCCTGGAACAATCAAATAAGAAGAGGCGTAGCCTGCAGGTGTATAATGGAAAGAGAAAGAAACTCAGAAAGGAACCTCCCCTATCGTATCAGGATTTAAAAGAGACAACAGGAGATTTGTACTTTCAGGCTTCCAAGATTCTATCAATGTAATGTTGCAATAATGTGGAATTATCTCATCTGGTTGTGTTTCCTGTGTGGATTAGTTGGGAAGGCTGACACCATAGGCCTTTGTGCATTGGCTGTCAGAAAAAGCACAATTTCATTAAGCCACCCCTCCTCCTTATTTCTGTGGTATTGCCAGGAAAATACTGACTTCATGGAAGACTGAATGCAGATTTTCCATGAGACTAATAATCCCTTTTTTTAAAAAAAAACTATAGTAAATAATGTATGCATAGGATTACCCTGACTTTTCCCTCTGCAAATTTGCATAAGACAGAAAGGATTTAAGGATAAGGCAACTTTCTGCACGTGGACTTCTATTACCAAGAGGGAAAGAGGAGAGGAGAGGAGACGAAACAAGACGAGACGAGCGGAGAGGAGGAAAAGAGAATGAAGGAAAGAAGGTGCACAGAATGGGAGAAAATTCTACTCCATCTTTTCTCCTTCTCCACCCAGACATGTATGAAAAAAACCCCATGCATTCTTGCACCTAACCTTCTATTCATTTTAATAAAATCAAAAGTTCTTCAAGAAAACTTCAGCTTCAACCACAACAATACACGAGCACACAACAGATACAAACTCAAAGTGAACCGCTCCAAACTTGACTGTAGAAAATACGACTTTAGCAACAGAGTGGTAAATGCCTGGAACTCACTACCTGACTCTGTGGTTTCGTCACCAAACCCCCAAAACTTTACCCTAAGACTGTCCACTGTTGACCTCACCCGATTCCTAAGAGGTCAGTAAGGGGCATGCATAAGTGCACCAGCGTGCCTACCGTCCCTGTCCTAATGTTCCCTCTTATCAGTACTCATCTTATGTATATAAACAATGTTATATCTATGTATATTACCAACATGTACTTGACAAAAATAAATAAAAATAAATAAATAAAATAAAATAAACGATAAAGGAAAGTTGAAAAGGAGGGAAAGAGGGCAAAGCAAAGGATCACAGGAAATGTTTCAATTGAGAATGAAAGCTGGTGGAGCCTTTTTCCCCCCAAGTCCAGGCTTGGGAAGAAGACAACCAGCTGCTGTCATGAAAGCAAACCACACCATTTTCTGTGACAGCACACACAAAAATATGCTGACCTTACTCCTGAGAGAAGGTAAAAGTTAGGCTGTGTGATGACCAGAGTTGTCAAAACTATATACTTTCCTTCTATTTTTAAGGGTGGGTAAAATACCAAGATCTGTGGATGAGCTCTTAATAACTGAATGCAGTTCTGGAGCCTGGGCTGAACATAAGATAGCAAATATAGTACCTTTATTAAATTGGCCTTTTGTAGATGTGCTGGATTTCAGTTCCATGACTGACAGTCAGTATGGTCAAAAGCCATCCAAATCAAATGATAAGACCGCCGAGGTGGCACAGCGGTTAGAGTGCAGTACTGCAGGTCACTTTAGTTGACTGTGATCCGCAGGTCAGTGGTTCAAATCTCACCGGCCCAAGGTTGACTCAGCCTTCCATCCTTCCGAGGTAGGTAAAATGAGGACCCAGATTGTTGGGGGAAATATAAATATACATTGCTTACTGGTGTAAACCGCTTAGAGAGTGCCTGCACTGTGAGGCGGTATATAAATCTCACTAAATAAATAAATAAATAAATAAATAAATAAATAAATAAATAAATAAATAAATAAATGAATGAATGAATGAATGAATGAATGAATGAATGAATGAATGAATGAATGAATGAATGAATGAATAAATAAATAAATATTTAATCATGCACTGCAAATTCCTTCTATAATCTTCATCTAAAAATTGTGGATTTTCTTGTAAGTATCAAACTAATTAGGTTAAGGTTAGAGAAAGCTTTAGGTAAAATACCCTTAAAGTCGGACACAGCTGGGCAGGAGAAACCTTTGCCTTTTTATCTACTTTTGAAATCTGTATCGTATCAATTCTTGAAAATGATCTTTGTCTTTCTGAAAAATAACTATATTCTTTAGAGGTACCATTCCTTTGTCTTCAAGTATCTACCAAAACCAGAATGTACATCAAATAATAATAATAAAATATTGGGGGAAATTTGCCTTGGGCAAGTTTCATTTTCTTCTCTGAAGTTCTATCAAGTTGTGGGAATGTTTGAAATTTGAAGGCAGGGGAAAAAAATGTTTCGGAGTCCATGAGGACCTAGTGTAGGAATTTGGTGTGGCCAGTCTAGTGAAAAGAAGGATTAGGGGTGACATGATAGCTGTGTTCCAATATTTGACGGGCTGTCAACAAGGAAGTGGGGGGGGGGGAGTTTCAATTTATTTTCTAAAGCACCAGAAAGTAAGACAAGAAACAATGGATGGAAACTAATCAAGGAGACAAGCAGCCTAGAACTAAGGAGAAATTTCCTAAAAGTGAGAACAATTAACCAGTGGAACAGCTTGCCTTCAGAAGTTGTGGGTGCTCCATCACTGGAGGCTTTTAAGAAGAGACACTGGACAGTCACTTGTCTGAAATGGTATAGGCCGGGTCTCCTGCTTGAGCAGGGGGTTGGACTAAAAGACCTCCAAGGTCTCTTCCAATTCTATTATTCTCTTATCTGCCTGCTTAAAACAGCTACTCCTTTCCCCAAGATTCAGCAACTGTAAGAAGAAGAAGAATCCTAGAAAAAAGACTGTTTCTATTTGTCAAGAGTGCATTCTATACCTTTGAATGCTTTTAACAGATTAACAGAGTTGGCAGGGACCTTGCAGGTCATCTAGTCCAACCCGCTGCCCAAGCAGGAGACCCTACATCTGCCTCCACCTAGGATTGAACTCACAACCTCCTGATAGTGAGGCAAGAGCTCTACCTCTAGGCTATAGAGAATGGATACCTCCTTCCCATTCTGTATTGCATGGGAATACAGACCAGGCTCAAATTGAGAGAAAGTAATTGTAGACGAAAGTCACATTATACCCAGATTTTATAGAAATGTTCTTGGGAGTTAATTCAAGCAATCCCATTGGGCCTAAAACTGATTTGCCTCAGGATTTTGTTATCAAAATTCATAAATATGGAGACCTCCGGTTTGGCTCCGACAGCGTTGCCGGCGCTCCTTGCTGGGCGCCTTTCTGATCTCCTGTAAAAGCCACCAGAACAGCTGTCTGGCGGCTTGAAAATCTCTTCCCCGGGCAAAGGGGAGAGATGAGAGCGGGACAGGTGGGGTAGAGCCCCCCTAGTGCCCTAGGAGCCAACTTAGGGCGCGAAGGGTGAGGGCTCCCCAGGCAGTCTGTCTGTTGCTCCGGGAATTCGGAAACCTCCGCTAAAAAAGCAGAGCAAGATGCCGCGACCACCGCTGCTTCTACAATGGGAAGTACAATTATTCTAAGCTTAAAGAGAGCAGCCAGAGAAAGGCAGGAGTCCAGAAGGGCAAGTATCAAAATTTTTGACTTTAATTCCACAGCTGGCTTTCACTTCGGAAAGTAACAAAGTAACTTAACAAGTAATAAGCAACAATATGGTGATCGGAGATTTGGGTGTGGAAGTGAAAGTGACTTTTGTTTTGCTACCAGCTTTTTTTTTCCTATGGAAACTTCTGATCCTGAGAATTGGCTTTCTCCTTATTGTTCTCGGATTCTGAATTAAAATAATAACTTACATTTTTACAAAAAATAAAAGACTAACTGGCTTTGGAAAGAACTTTGTTAATTAGAGATTTGGCTTTCTCTTTGTACTCTTCTGGAAATATTGAAATGGCTTCTAAACCTGGAAAGACTGTCTTGAATAAAAGAACTGAGAATTTTTCTGGTCATATTTCAAAAATGCAACTTACGTCTGATTTAACACCCTCACAGTCTTTAACACCTGAAAATTTACTGAATACTTTAAAAGTTATGAAAAATGAACTGGTTATGGAGTTTAACTTAAAAACCAACAAAATAGATAAAAAAATGCAGGCTGCTTTAAAGAAGATGGAGCAACAACTGAGGGAGGATGTACTAGAGGTTTGTAAAGCACTAGCAGTAAATACGGAAGTTTTGGCGAATGATTTGGAAAAAAATAATCAAGTTTTGACAACCTCGAAGGAATATATAGATAAAATTAAAAATGATATGGCAAATTTTGAAACAGAGGTGTTAATGACCCAATTTAGAAGCATGGAATTTGCAATTAGGGTGAGGGGGCTGAAAGAAGGAAAGTATGACGATTTGAAAGGAAGGATGGTGGAGGCCCTGGAGCAGGTGTCTGGAATGGCTAAAGAGGAACTGGTTATGCAAATTGATAAGATATATAGAGTTAATTCTTGGTTTGCAAAGCAAAAACATCTGCCAAGGGACATTGTAATATATTTTACCACAAGGGCTTTACAAAATAAAATTATACAGGCGACATTCAAGAATAATCTTCAGGTAAATGGCCAGGAAATAATGATATGGAAAGAAATTCCTCCTAAAATACTTAAAGCCAGAAGAGATTATACCTTTTTGGTTGATGAGTTTAAAAGACAAAACCTACAATATAAATGGGATGCACCAACAGGAGTAGTGGTGAAATTTTTGGGAAGGAGATATCAGCTCAACATGATAAAGAAAGCTATTGAATTTTATGTCAACGTTTTAAAGGCTGATGTATCCAAAATTCCAGAGGAAAGAAGCATGAAAGAAGCAGAGGAGGAGAAGAAAAAGCCATTTATATTTGTTCAAACTGAAACAGCTTCAAAGATTCAAAGTGATTGGCAGAGCCAGACAGATGTTTACAACGAGGAAAAGGAGACGGAGGATCGGGGTCAGATGGAAGGCGAACTGACAAATCTAAAATTGTCAAGCTACAAAAGGATGCAGTGCTGAAATTTACAGGATGGACGGAGAGGCTAACAGGATTGTATTTCTTTTCTTTATTTCTTTTCTTTCTATTATTATTATTATTATTATTATTATTATTATTATTATTATTATTATTATTATTATTATTATTATTAATAATAATAATAATAATAATAATAATAATAATAATAATAATAATAATAATAATAATAATAATAATAATAATAATAATAATAATAATAATAATAATAATAATAATAATAATAATAATATTTTAATGATTTATGGATGGAGAGGTTAATATGATTGTATTTCTCTTTTCTCTTTTCTTTTTATTATATATATATATATATATATGTGTGTGTGTGTGTGTGTGTGTGTGTGTGTGTGTGTGTGTGTTTTAAAAAGATTCAGAATTTTTCTGAAGCTAATAATTTGGTATATTGTAATATTATGTTATTAATATTGTGTTTGATTTTATGATCAAGTTTAAGGTCCTTGAGGTATAAGGGGTTAGGTTTTTTAAAACACGGGAATTAACAACTTGATAGAATATTTTAAATATTTAGGTATTTTGATTAGGTATAAATACCTAATGTTTAGTTATTGTTTATGTAATATTTATTCAAGTTTTATTTTGTTTTGAAAAAATGCTGTGTGTTGCAAATGATTGAAAGGGGGAGGAAAGACTTTTTCCCTTTCTCTTTTTCTCTTTTACTTTTGTTTCTCTCTTACTCTTATTCTTTTTTATTATTATTAGTTTATATATAGATTATATAAAAGATAGAGGTTTAGTGATGTAAATTATAGTATGAGATGTTGTATGATGTTTGATTAATATAACGCTTCTTCTTTCCTTTTATTTGTTTATTTCCTTAAATTTTTTAATTCTTTTTATTTATTTATTTTTATCTTTATCTTTCTCTTGATTACGTTTTGAACAGTTTTGAATAATTCGGAGTTAAAGACTTTAAAAAAATGTGGAAATTAAGAATTTCTTTTAACTTAATTTAAATTTATTTTATTGAATATTATGCCCTGTACTTTCTCTGGGAAGTGGGGGGGGAGAGGGGGAAGGGAAGGGGGTGGGTTGGGGCTAGGGGGGAAGCGGGGGAGAAAAAAGAAAAATGTTTGTACTTTGTACTTATAAAACTTTTTGAATTAAAAAAAATTCATAAATATGGGATTGTGTTCAGGAGAATAAGAGTAGATGGAAGGGACTGCAATCCGTCTGATTAGATACATAGAACACCATGTCCCAGAACTCCATTTCAGTTGCATTAGTGTTCCAATAAGAAGCACTGACCCAGAGGATATAGTCTAAAAGCCAATGATCTACTTTCCATTTCACTAAACAAGACAAAATGGATGGGTATTGGCTTTTTGCTGGTAAAAGTTCGCCAAAGAAAGAAGTCTCTGAAGATTGTATCTTATGCCAACAACAACAAATCATCTATTAATAAATCAAGTTTATATGTAGCCCATGATTGACTGTTGACATGTATTGTTTCTGGCAGTTCCCTTCTTCTTGCCTTACAGAATGTTAAACATGAAGAGGAAAAAAAGCAATGGAAGCTGGAAGCTGTCTCCTGCCTCAATCATACTTCCCCCTTGTTTGATTATCCTAATTCCTTTTCTCTCATTTTTAAATACCTTCAGTGGTGTAAATACAGTCAAGGTGAAGGTTGCCTTGGGGTTTGCATCTAGTAATTTGGTTTCTTGTAGCTCAGACTTGATAACCTAGCCATAAATGGCAGACCAGATCTAGAAACAGACACTGTGTAGATCTAAAGCTACTTTCATTAGAACACTATAGTAGCAGAATCTTGCAAGGCTGAATGTGCTTCCCTTCCTCCTGCTTTTAGATTTAGGTGGTGAGGGGTGTGTGGGCAGGGACAGGGTGTGAGGTTTGTCTGAGGCATTTTTGTAAACCAATTTCTTGGCTTGGGCTCAAATCTTATTCATCTGAACATTGCTTTGGCAATTGATCTTTCTTCTGTCCTTCAAGGCCACTCTCTATACCAGCAGCCCCCAACTTTTTTGGCACCAGGGACCGGATTCTCTGGAGGAAGGCTTTTCAATGGACCGGAGGGGGCGTGGTTTTGCCTGCTGCCTGCATTCCTTGGATGGGGCTTCACCTGTTTGCACGGACCGTTTCTGGCATGCCACGGCCCGGTGCCGGTCCATGGACCGGGAGTTGAGGACCACTGCTCTATACTCATTACACACTGTTACATTCCCACGAGACCACCTGTGCCACAGTAGCTGCCACTGGTCCCTGAGAGCAGCTTATATATTCGAGGCTTTGGTGCCAGATAGCTCAATGTAGCTACTGCCTATAACTGAATTGTAATTCTACAATTAGTCCTCGGTTAGTAAAGATAATTGGGACTGGGTACTCTATTGCTAAGCAATGCAGTCATAAAGCACAATATCAGATGACCTCACTTGACTTACAGTGGCAAATTCTGACCATTCCAGTTGCGGTGGTTAGGTGATCATTAGGCACATTGGCCCGTGATTCCCCCTTGTGACCTCCTTCCAGCTTCCTTGCTGACTTTGCTTGTTGGAAGCTGGCAGTGAAAGCTTAAAATGGAAATCATGTGGCCATGGGATGCTGCAATTGTTGTAAATATCAATTGGTTGCCAACTGCCTGTATTGTGATCACATGCATGCAGGGACACCACAACAGCTCCAACTTTGAGGACGGGCTGTTAAGTCTCCACATTCAGTGCTGTCATTAACTTTGAATGGTCATGGCACAAATGGTTGTTAAGTGAGGACTACCTGTTGAGGTGGGGGATGGGGAATCCTTCTGTGAGATTTGGCTTGGTGCTTAGACGACCTGCTCTGTATCTTCTGAATACACTTCTAATATTGATCCTAAGGTGTGGGGGTGGGGTGGGGGGAAGTCATGAGACGAGAGAAGCCTGCTTTCCCTTTCTCTTGCACTACATTTCTGGTTTCAGGATATTAATAACTCCTTTTTGAACCTTGGGAAGACAGCTGTCCAAAACACATCTGTGTCCTTGCCCCATGCAGGCTGAATCCATAAAATTGGATGAATGAGACTTTCTAGCATCTCTCAGGAAGGAATCCTTGGCTTCTCCCATTTTTTCCCCTCCACCACCAGACGCTGAAGGCGAACTAAGACAGGGTGTACTGAGCAAATATTTCCCACATCCATGTGCAGCACGCCCCCATTCCATATGTAGGCTCTGCTGGAGAAGGCAGATAAGAAAGAAAACAGCACAGGGAATGGAGATGAAATAATAATGAGGTGCTCTCCTGACGTGATCCCCATTTTTGCACTTGATGGCTCTTCCCCGACTCCGAAGATTAAAGGGTTGCAACCTGAGGCTCAAGAAATGAAGCTTATACAAAAAGGTTTGTATAACCTTTTGTTGAGATAGTTTGCTTTCATGGCAAACTACTTCAACAATTTGAAGCACAATTTCTCATTCTACTGATATTTACATTGCAATGGGTACTTTGAAGTATTATATTTGTTTTCATTTATGCTTTTCAGAGGCTTATAATTTTTGACTGGACTTTTATTTTAAGCAAATTATTCAATACTATTCTTAATTCAACTTAGTATAGCCACATCTCTCCTTATATTCTCTTTTCAGGGAGTTCTTTAACCAGGATTTCTCATTTCAGATGTCAGAGGAAATGTTTAGGCAAATAGGATACCTTGACTGAAATCTGGCTTCTAAAGAAAAAAGAGAAGCATAAGGAAGAGGCAATTAGTTTATTCTTTAGTAATAAAACATTACTATTTAGAACACAACTAACTTTGGAGTGATCCATAATCACAAACAAACAAAATATTCTTTTCTTTACCCTCAGTGATTTTAATTTGCTCATTCTGTTTTCCGGTAAAATGGACAATTCCTTAATTGTTTGTGCTGAAAATATGGAGGCATTAGAACAATCAAGTTGCTAATACTGCTAGGATTCTGATCAGAACATCATCTATAGGCTCCACTCTCTGCTTCTTTCATTCTACTGAAACAATACTGCTGTCAGCTTCAAGGAAATTAAAATAGTAGTTTTATTCTGTATTTTATCCATGTGTCCATCTATCCATCTGCTTCACATTATTTCCTTTTGGGTAAGCAACATAAATGCCAAGTACAGAAAAAGAGTAAGAATTAGTAAGCAAAGGAAATTAAAGGCAGAAGATGATTGGAAAGCAAAAGAAATCTACCTGTCAGGGTTCCGAGTAATGCCAAAAGCACCACCAAAAGCAGAACTCCGAGACAGGTAGATTCCTCAAATAATATGTTTATAATAAACATGTTATTGTTCCTCAAATAACATGTTTATTATCCACAGAGAGGAGGGGATCAGGTTGTTCTCTGTGGCACCAGAAAGCCAAACAAGGAATGGAAGCTGACCATGGAGAGATTCAACCTGGAAGTGAGGAGAAACTTTCTGATGGTGAGAGCGATCAACCAGTGAAACAGCTTGCCAGCCAAGGTTGTGAGAGCCCCAACACTTGCGACCTTCAAGGAGAGACTGGACTGCCATCTGTCTCAAAGGGTGTAAGAACTCCTGCTTGAGCAGGGGGTTGGACTAGATGACCTACAAAATCCCTTCCAACTCTAATAATAAATCTAATAAATCTAATCATATCGGCACAGCTAGTGAAAACCAACTCTAAAAGTTCCTGCGGTTTTCACCTAATTAAAAGAGCAAAAGTTCCCCCTCTCAGATGTCACTGGTCACATTGTCCAGTGAATATAGCTGGAAGGCTCCTCTCCTCCTTCAGCAACAACTTGTTGAGATGACCTTGGAAAACTTTTTGTTTTGACTGTTAGCCGGTCTACTCCCCCCCTCCCTTCCCCCTTTCAAAGTTTGTGGCAATTATGAGGCAGGAAAAAATGGCTTCAGCCAGCTTCAGAGTTGACACTACCCTTGCAAAACATTGCAGGATCTAATCTGGGTCGGTCACCGGGACCAGAGGTTTAGTTTTCCCAGCTTTTGGACTCGTACTGCAGTGCATCCTCAGGAAACATCTAGCAGTCTGTGCACTTTGGGCTCCGTGTCATATAATATATATGGGTATATGCATAATTTTGCATTATTTATTTATTTTGTCATGTTTATGTGGTGTATATTGGAGGTGGTGACCCTTTGAGAGCTGTATGTAACGAAATTTCATTTTAATGTCTGATGATTAGTGTACATTCAAAGTGACAATAAAGTTATTTTAAGTCTCTAAGTCTAAATCTAAGTCTCTATTCTGTGTGTGGTATCGTGGGACACATATATTCACTTGTAAAAAACATTGTTGCTTCTGTCCAGCTCTTCATTTATTGCCTTTTGTTTATTTAGCTCCCTCTTTGTCAGCGTCTCAACATCCCCCTCTAATTAGGATTTTTTTTTTGTTCTTCCTCTCATACCATCCATCTTGCCTTAATATATTTATTCTGGAATCACTCCAGGGGCAGGTTCCTAATTTTTTTACTACCACTCTGTGGGCGTGGCTTATTTTGCGGGTGTGGCTTGCCAGCCATGTGACCGGGTGGGCATGGGCCTCGGGAGCTTGGCAGCGGCCAGAGAAGAAGGGGGGGGCATTGCCCACCAGCAACGCAGCCCTCCACAGTAGGAGAAATAAGACCGCGGCAGCGGTTCTTCTAGGAGGCTCCGTCCGGCCTGAATGCTTCTCTCCATTCGATGATCCTAGACTCCTGCCGCCCGTTCCCCCTCCCTTCAGCAGCTCAAGAAGGCTCGAACGTGCGAAAATGCCTGGGATCATCACCGCACCTTCGTGGCTTCTCGGAATGCTGAAGGGAGGGGAATGGAGATAGCTCCTGCCCCCCCGTTCTTTCAGCGTCTCATGCGCTCCCTCAGCCATCCTCCCCTGCTTGGACTCACTGTGGGGTAGGAAGGCAGCGCATGCGCAGTGCCAAAAGCTATGCTTCTGGGCATGCGCAGAAGAAATTTTTTTAAAAAAAGTAAAAAAAAAATTTAAAAAAATGGCGGTGCCCAGGCACCGGCAACTGACCACACCGGTACTGTGACATCACCAGCGGGCCACTACCGGTGCTATAGAGTGGACCGCGCTGGTAGGAACCCACCACTGAATCACTCATCCATTCTCCCCATATGACCAACCAATGTGAGGCAGTGTGAGGCTTCCCTGAGGCCTTGTGAAGGCTCACAAAGGCCCAGCAGCTGCCTGGGCTGGGTGCACTTCATCAGCAGTGGGAGGAAGAAGACAGCGAAGGTCAGCTTGGGGCTGGTGGAGGGTGGCAGGTATAGGTGGGCATGGAGGGCAGAGTGGCCAAATGGATGGGGTGGAAGCAAAGGAGAACATGGCAAGGCAGAAGAAATATGAAGTCCTCGCCTAACAACCCAAACCAGGACTTTTGCAACAGCCATTGCTAAGCAGTGCAGTCTCATGATATTTCCCCTAACAATCACTTTGCTTAGCCTGGAAATTCTGGTTCCAGTTAGGGTCTTTAAACAAGGATTACCTGTATTTGCACCAAAGAAACTCATTTTTCCTGCTCTTATAACACCTGCAAGTTTACAGCCTGCTGAGTTGTTTCAGATTGAAGGGAAGCTGGTAGATATTTCCTCCTCCCAGGTTTTTATTACAGCACTGAATTCTTAGCAGTTTGCTGTAATGCTCTCAGTAATATTTTTTTTGAAATCAAATACTGTATTTGGGCTGCCTGTATGCCAACTTTGGTGTAACATGATCTATGCTATAAGGTTTAGAGGGCTTTTAAACTGCAATCAGTCTGAGAGGAAATAGATTATCTTCACCTGGCTTCAAGGCTAAATTAGGAGGTTAAGACTGCTTCAGCAGCTTTTAATGTCGCTGATCATGGCACTGTTTGAAATATTTTGGAATGTTGCGTGGCACTTTCCTGCTTCCATTCCTGTATTTAAGTTAAATTTCAAACATGCTGTTGGGAGACAGAGGATCCCCGAAACAGAGGGGGATGTGATGTCCCTCAGGTTTCTACATGGACCGACCTATGTGTTTAATTGAGAAATGTTAGCTGATATAAAATTTGGGTCTAGTCTAGTCTGGGAAAGATTGAAAAGATATCAAATACAGAGTATAGCATTGGTTGCCAATTTGTTTCCTGACAACATGCCTTAAAATTCCTGCATAATGTAGAGCAGATCTGTTTGACAGAAAATGCTCCCACACATGCTGAAATCATCTGAGGAGATTAATGTACAGTTATTGTGAGTCTGGAGTCTACTTTATTTTTCAGTTGCTGCCCCTTTTTTGCCCACTGTATTCAATCCTGTAGGGGGGTTTAGATTTTTTTAAAGATTTTTAAAAATATCCTGCTTTTAAATAATTCCAGGTGGTGAACAAACCTAATATTTCTTCCTCCTCCTATTTTCCCCACAACAACAACCCTGGGAGGTAGGTTGGGCTGAGAGACAATGACTGGCCCAAAGTCACCCAGCCAGCTTTCATGCCTAAGGCTGGACTAGAACTCAGGTCTCCTGATTTCTAGCTTGGTGCTTTAGGCACTGGACCAAAATGGTTCCCTTAATCCTAAATTAAGGAGTTAATGTCCTTACTATCTTTTTAAAAGATTTTTTTACCACACATTTTGAACACGCTTTTAACGACTGACTAATTGTGGATTATTGTTAATGATTTATTTGTTTTAATTTTAGTCTAACCATTTTAATGTTTGGAATCTCCCATCCCCTTTGTACAATAAATAACTGAACAAATTTAGTTTAATAAAACAAAGTAATTATGTACAGCTATTTGACTGTCACGGTAAATTTTATTCTTAAAATCTGCAACTATATTTGCATGGTTTTGATTAGCTCTGAAAAAATGGGGTCTCTTTCTGATGATTTTAATTTTAGTTTCTATTTACCAGCACTATTAATATCAACTTTTTGTACTGTGTCACCGGAGACTGACCTGGTTTGTTCTTTGGGTGATCTTTGTAGATTTTCCTATAGCAATGTAATAGCCTTAGAGGTACTTTGGAAATGCTGGATTAAAAAACAAGTGTAGCTTGGTACATATACGGTAAGAGATTTGTGAAATTGGGCATAGTTATCATTTCAGCACAGTGTATAATATTGTCAGAAACAGTACCATTACTCTGTATTTTTCAGAGATAGGGAGGATGGAAATAGGAAACTGCTGCCAACCAAGAGAGTTTTTTATATATTTAAAAATTGTGAAAGTAACATATTTCTATTAAAGTGTTTTAATAAATAACATATTTTTATGAAAATTATGTAATTGCTGTGACAAGGAGACAGTATCACTGAACAAATGAGAACATCAGAAGTAAAATCAGACTAGAACAAGGCTGCACATGTCCTTAGTGACCAAAATACAGTATATGCTAGTATAATTGCTTGAGTGGTGGAGAGAACTAAGTGTTGATATGATATCATCTTCATTTAACGATCCCATAATCCCTTGCAGGGTGGAGTCTGGGCAACTGAATGGAGTGTTTTAATCATATATGCTTGACAAATAAACAAATGCAAAAATACAAAATGCAAAGTGGATCCTGGGTGCTGCAATGTGCTGCAATGGAGAAACGGGCAGTGGAGCGGCCGGTGCGAGGGAAGGAGAAGCCGCTTTCCCTCTTTCTTCTCCCTGCTCCTTCTCCTTCCCTCGTGCTGGCCATTCCGTTGTCCATTTCTTCATTGCAGTGCAGTGCCCAGGACCCACTTTGATAGCAGGGGATGGTGGTAATTTAACAATCGGTTCGCCCAGGGTCAGGTTGGCTGTCGTGGGAGGCTCGTCCCACATGTGTGGAGGAGCTGGAGGACGGGGATGGGCCATGCCTCCAACAATAGCCAACCTGACCCTGGGCGAACTGGTTGTTAAATTATATGAATCCCACCACTATTTCTAGCCCTGTTGCTATTGAATGGCCAATATATATTTTAAAATGAACTAAACATAAATAATAGTTTTGCTTGGGCAGTTTGGGAATTCTTTTCAGGTTCTGAATTTGTAGGTCTTGATGAATTGCTGCTTAGTTTCTGAGAAGCTGTTGCCCACATAGAAGGCAAATGAAGGGCTAGAATGGCTTATTTAGTTCCTAGTGCTTCATTTACCATCATTGTGTGGTTTACTAGCTGTAGTTTTTTTTGGGGGGGGGTCTGCTTGCTTCTAAATCAGGGGTGTCCACAGAGGTGGGTTGCTACTGGTGCAGCCCACTCTACAGTACTGGTAGTGGCCAGACAATGGCGCTGTTTGCACGCGCTCACTCCGGTGCTGTATTTTTGGGCGATTTTGCTTCTGCGCATGCGCAGAAGCAAAATCTCGCTGAAATCTCATGAGGGGACACGCACGCGTGCGCGATTTCGGTGAGATTTTGCTTCCGTGCATGCGCAGAAGCAAAATCGCACGAGGGGCCGTGCGCACGTAGCGAGCGAGCGCGTGCACCAAACGTGGCGATGCACGCCCAGGGCTCCGGTAGTGAGGTAAGAGAGCAACCACCCCTGGGTGTCCACCCTTGGCAACTCTAAGACTTGTAAACTTCAACTTCCAGAATTCCCCAGACAGCCTTAAAGTTGCCAAGCTTGGATACCCCTGTTCTAAATGTACTTTATACACCATGCATAGAGGAGATTACCACATTGCCATGCATCATTAAGTAGAAGAAATGGTTCATCTTTTTTTTATATATAAATTTTATTTAAAAATTTAAACAAGAAGATAAAAACTAATACAAACTAGTAAGAGGAAAAAAGAAATAAAAGAAAAAGCAACAAATGCAAGAAAAGAAAAAAGTTGAAGAAAAATAGCATATAAAGAAACAGTTTCCAATATTCATCACAGCAGTTATAAGTTCAAATATATCTTAACCTCTTTCTCTAAAGTTACATCATATTACTCTTCTTTCTATAATCTGTCCTGTGCAATCATCATAGACATAAAAAGTCCATAAGAGGCTTCCAATAAATGTAGATAATCTCTCTTTTGTAATCAAAGAAAGTCAATTTACCAATTTCAGCAAAATCTATCAACTTCACCAGCCCTTCCTTCATAGTAGATAATGCTGAATGTCTCCATCTCTGCACATAGTAATTTCACCGCAGTAATCATATAATGAAATAATCGTCCATGGCTTTTTTCTATTCATTAGTCTTAAAAGAAAATGCTGGCTTGCATTGAATATTTATCTTTAAAATCCTCTGTATAAAAAAAAGTATGCATTTGAATCCAATTTTAAAGCTTTTTTTACATGCATGACAAAATGTCCCTTCATGTTGTTCAGATTTCTAACATACATCTGAAGTGCCTTTATACATTCTGTACAGTGGTGGGATTCAAATAATTTAACAACCGGTTCGCCCAGGGTCAGGTTGGTTGTCGTGGGAGGGTGACCCATTCCCATCCTCCAGCTGCGCCGCACAATATGGGACGAGCCTCCTGCAATGGCCAACCTGACCCTGGGTGAACCGGTTGTTAAATTACCCCCCCCCCCGCTATCAAAGTGGATCTGGGGCGCTGCGCTGCACTGCAATAGAGAAATGGGCAACGGAGCGGCTGGCATGAGGGAAGGAGGAGGAGCAGGGAGAAGAAAGAGGGAAAGCGGCTTCCCTCCCTTGTGCCGGCCGCTCCGTTGCCCTTTTCTCCGTTGCAGTGCAGCGCAGCACCCAGGTTCCACTTTGATAGTGGGGGAGGGGTAATTTAACAACCAGTTCACTCGAACCGGTGTGAACCAGCTGAATCCCACTACTTCTGTATTTCTCTGGCATTGCGTACCACCAATAAATCATTTTAGGAAAAAAATCTCTTTCAGATCATAACACAATGTAAATGTCAACCCTTTTAACCACACATTTTCCCACTGATCTATCTGTATAACCAAAATTCTTAGTTCATTAATGTTTAATTAGATAAAAATACAATAAATAGTATCTTTGTGCTATTAACGGCTCTCTTGATTTGATATTGAATTCCTCTCATTAATTTTCCAGTCAGTTCTGGTACATCAACCATCAAGCTTCATCTGCCAGTTCTCTTATGCTTCTTGTGCCGAGATCCATAAAGGTACTTTTAGGCACAACCTGGGTTTGTACCTATTCCATATTCTCAATATGGCACATCTAATAACATAATTTTTAAAGTCCACATTAATTTTAATTTTATCATGTGATAAATATCCATGCCATCCAAACTTCGGGTCATGATCTTCTAACTTAAAAGACTTGTTTCTCAGCTACATCGTTTCCCCCCACCATCCAGATCGAACAATAAGCAGGGAAATACAATTCCAAATTTAGTAAACCCAGTCCTTCTCTTTTCTTTGAATCTTATAACACTTTATGTTTAACTTGGGGTTTTTCTTTTCCCTATTCCAATTGTCATGGATTCTTTTACATATACTTTCTTGTGTGTGTGTGTGTGTGTGTGTGTATGTATGTATGTATGTATGTATGTATGTGTATATGTGTATATGTGTATATGTATATATGTGTATATATATATATACACACACACACAATAGATTCAAACTCAATGTAAACCGCTCGAAACTCGACTGCAGAAAATACGACTTCAGCAACAGAGTAATCAATGCCTGGAATGCACTACCTGACTCTGTGGTTTCTTCCCCAAACCCCCAAAACTTTAACCTTAGACTGTCTACAGTTGACCTCACCCCATTCCTAAGAGGTCTGTAAGGGGTGTGCATAAGTGCACCATCGTGCCTACTGTCCCTGTCCTTCTGTCCTATTGTCCAAATTTACCTATACATACCGTATTTTTTGGAGCATAAGACGCACCTTTTTACCCCCCAAAAGAGGGTGAAAACTTGGGTGCGTCTTATACACCGAATGTAGCCCCACCCACCCACCCACCCACCCCCACCCTTTGGCCTCTGTCTTCCAGCAATTTACCTGTTTGCAGCAAACAGGGAAGAGCCTGTTAAGACAAGCAAGTCCTTAGCAGCTTCCCGATCCCCAGCTGATTTGCCACGTGCTAAAATGAAACTGAAACTGAAACTGCAAAGAGGCAAATAGCTGGGAGAGACACACAGATTTTTATTTTCTGCTGAACTGGATGCAAGGGGGTAAGTGAATAACTATAAATGTCTGTAGAATGTTCAAATTATTAGACTTATTTTTTAAAGACTGCTTTATTATTGTTCTAGAGCAGTGTTTCTCAACCTTGGCAGTTTGAAGATGTGTGGACTTCAACTTCCAGAATTCCACAGCCAGCGTTGCTGGCTGTGGAATTCTGGGAGTTGAAGTCCACACATCTTCAAACTGCCAAGGTTGAGAAACACTGTTCTAGAGCCAGGGGTCTCCAACCTTGGCAACTTTAAGACTTGTGGACTTCAACTCCCAGAATTCCACAGCCAGCTTTGTTAGCTTTGCTGGCTGTGGAATTCTGGGAGTTGAAGTCCACACATCTTCAAACTGCCAAGGTTGAGAAACACTGTTCTAGAGCCAGGGGTCTCCAACCTTGGCAACTTTAAGACTTGTGGACTTCAACTCCCAGAATTCCACAGCCAGCTTTGTTAGCTTTGCTGGCTGTGGAATTCTGGGAGTTGAAGTCCACAAGTCTTAAAGTTGCCAAGGTTGGAGACCCCTGTAAATCTAGACAACTTAACAAAATAAAGAAGCTTTTTAAAATAAATGCTTGCTCTGAAGAGGCCCAGTGCTATTGTATCTTCTTTTAAATAATAGAGAATAATGTATACTTCCAGAAATTTTAATTAATTTTAACAGCTCTGTACAAGTATAGTCTGAAATGTAACAGTGTCCTGTTTAGCATTAGAGTTAAATCCTGACTTACCTTGGAGTAGATCTATTTAAATAATTGGGAGGAGTTAGTGTGACTACATTTAAGAAAACTTTCTGGCATAATGTACATTTCTCCAATTCTTTGCTATTTCTATGGGTCAGGTACACATGCACAGAAATACACAGCAAACAGTGTATATCATCTGTGCTGTTTGCTGTTTGGCAAATTGCTTGGAGGCAGAGGCCTTTTTTCCTTGTTTTCCTCCCCCAAAACTAAGGTGCATCTTATACTCTGAAAAATACAGTACTTTGCTTTTGTTTATATTTATATCATACCTGTTATCTTGTACATGTATTGACAAAGAAATAAATAAAATAAATAAAAATAAATATACCCAAATTAGTAGACTCCAAAACACAACAAACCAGGGCCCTAAGCAGCATACACACACAAGCACTCAAATCTCGTATTCATTGCTCACTACCCCATTCTTTCCCATTTCTACATATCCTCCTTCTCCTATTACTTGTGAGTCCTACTGCTGGAGAACAGTATCCTTATCTATCTGTCCTCTCACACCACATAAATTTAGATATATTTTTTGCTATTGTTTAAATGGTACATCTGTTGATAAAGTAGATATTGCACAAAACAAAACTTAGCAAAACTTTGTTTTTTATCATAGAAATTCTCCCCAACAGTGACATATTTTAATTTCTCCCAGTTTAACATGTCCTTCTTAATTTCAGTCCATATCTAGCATACTGTAATTATTTCAAAATAACTTTGAATTCATATTTGTCACAGTAATACCCTCTTATTTTATCCCCCCTCAATCTTAAAAATAGTTTTCTCCAGCAATTCTATATGATCTTCTAATTTTCTATTTTTTGTTAACATCAAGAAATGATTTATCCTTATTTGCTCTACGAGGACTGAATGTATGCTGCAGAGAAATGAAAGGTAAATTGAACCTAGTTCAGAAAGTGAAAAAAAGAAATAAAAACAAGTCCCATGTTTTTATTTTTTATTTTAAAATTATATATATAATCTTCCCAGCTTCCCAGCTTCATAAATTTCTTGAACTTGGTAATAGCACATCCAAAACCAATCACTCCGCTTCTCTACAGATGTGACCTCAGCTCTCAACTTCAGAGAAAAGATTGTAAGATCTAGCTGTTGTGTTCCTTTTTGTAGAGCTGAGATGGGCACGTCTAGAGCAGGGGTCTCCAACCTTGGCAACTTTAAGACTTGTGGACTTCAATTCCCAGGATTCCTCAGCCAGTAAAGAATGAGAGGTAGGAGGGCACTGGAAGGTAAACTACTAACCCTTCTCATTTTTTAAAAAAGTGGAAACTATCCAAAATTGTTCTGTTGATTTTTATTTTTGAAGACCTGAAAGATCAGATTAAGGATTGATCATCATGCAAGAAATCTATGTACTAGATCAATTTAAAATGTAAGTTGAGGAGATGTATTGACTGTCTATCTGTTAAAATAGATTAAAAAATAAATACAAGAAAGGAGAAGGAGGAGGAAGTAGTGGGGAAGAGAAAAGAAGGAAGAACGTAGATAGGGGAGGAGAAGGAAGGTAAGAGTGAGAGTAGACAGATGGAAGAAGGGGTAGCAGGAGAGGGGAGAGAAGGAGGAAGTAAGTAGAGGGTGGGGAGAAGGATAGAGGGAAGGGAGTGATTGGATTTGATATGTAGGATAGATAGCCAATCTAGTAATGTTATTGGATGTAAAAAAAAATTAGGTTACATTTTTGATAATATATTATGGTATATGTATTGATGTCTATGTGAAGAATATTAAAAGAAAATAAAAATTTCTTCGAAAAAAAAAGAAAAAAAATAATTGACATTGATGTGATGGCATATAATAAATCAATTCTGAACTTTTTGGATGGTGTGTGTATGTGTGTTAAACGTGAAATAAAGCATATGATCTTGGACTCTACCTCTGACAAGAGAGAGAGAGAGAGAGAGAGAGAGGGAGGGAGGGAGAGAGAGGGAGGGAGGGAGGGAGGAAGGGGGAGGGAGGGAGTGAGAGAGAGAGAGGGAGGGAGGGAGGGAGTGAGAGAGAGAGGGAGGGAGTGAGGGAGTGAGAGGGAGGGAGGGAGGGAGAGAGAGAAGGAGGGAGGGAGAGAGAGAGGGGGGAGAAAAAAAGAAAGAGACACACTGTTGAAAATTGGCTATTTTGTTACTTGTTTTCAGCAATACTTTCTGGAGCCGCTAGGGAGTTGCAGAATGGATGCTGGGGGATTCTCCCTGACTAAATTTAAAATATTATCTGGACAGCCCAGCAACTCTTCCTTTGCCCACCTAAGGGCTGGGATCACCAATGAGGCAATGCTCTTGGGAAAATAATACACATTATAAGCTTATGCATCTTAAATGTAACTTTCTTGGGAAGAAAGAAAGTATACATTGAAAAGAGAGCGAGAGGGTGTTTCTTCCCAATCGTGCCCATTTTCAAGTTCTAATTCTCCCCATCTGCTTCTCTTCCACAGCTTTTTCACCAAATGTTGAAAGGAAAAGACGCTAAGCATATTCTTAAGGTTCATTTGAGGACCGGAGTTGGGATATTCCATGCAAGGGAGACATTAAATTTATACTCTTTCTTCTGTAACACCCACACTTTCTATCCTGAGGATTAGAGTCTATTACCAATATTGGCAAGTAACTCTAGATTTAGTTCCTTTGCGTGACCAAAAATTGAGAAAGTATCCATAAGGGTGATGATATTTTCCTGAACCACCCTGAGGCAGAGTTTTACTTTGTCTTTGGAGTATCGTTTTCTTCTTGCATCCCAAAACATTACAACTATTCATCTTTTCCTTTAGCCTTGTCTGGCTTCTTCTTGTGCCCCGCTGCTTCCTCAGACTTCTTCTTCTTCTCTTCTTTCAGCTCCTTGTATCGCCACTTAGGCACCTGCAGTGCATTCTTGTTCCTAATCTTGGGTGGTTTGTTCTCTTCAGGAGTTGACTGGGCAGAAGACCTGGTGAGCTTAATTTTTGGAATCGTGCTGTTGAATCGCATAGGAAGGGACAGCAACTTCACAATGGGACTAGGGGATTGATACGGTATCAGGGTTTGGGTCCTGAACTGGCTACTGCTGCACGATCTGCTGCTTACTGATTTGGCATCAGGATCAGGTACATATTGGTCGAGAATTTCTGGCACTGAGTGTCTCTGCTTGCCTATTTCCGGTGGGTTGTCAGGACAGAGCGTTTGACAAGCCGTGGTCACAAATGGGCTGGCCAAGGATGTGGTCATGCGCACCATGTGATCCATCACCCCATCCGTCTCAGGGTCTTGTGGGAAACGGATGGTAAACATGGAGCAAATGTGATCAGACAGACGCTTGGCTCTGGATTTTGTAGCCGTCGCTCGGGCCACCAGTTCAGGCAGGTCGGGCCACTCCGGCAAGTACTTGTTAGAGAATTGCTGGGCACAGGGACGTTGCAAAAGGCTTCTAATCCGCATGATAGTTTCAAAGCATCCAGTCATGGCTGCCCACTCCTCTGCGGTCTTTCCTTTCACGGGGTCCACAGCGGTAGTGTCAGCACCTAAGAGAAAGCACACATGATGAGAGGTTCAGCGGTGTTTCATTCCCAAGTCCACGCTTGCATATCACCACCACCCCAGCTGCTGCCCCAGAAGTCTGGTGTTGGAGTTGCTTTCACCGTCCCATTTTGAGATTCAAGGGAGGAGAAGCTGGGCCCCTTTGCATGCCTGAAAGCTGTTCTGCATCCTGTGCTAGTTTTTGTTTTTCCAGGCCAGTGGTGGGTTCCTACCGGAGCTGTCCGGTATGTAGCTCTGGTAGGGAGCAGCTGATTGTGCAATTTGCACGTGGCCGCTCCGGTGCCGTCTCTGCCGGTCTGTCGCGTGCGTCGCCATCTTTTTTGTGAGAATTTTTGGGCTTTTTTGCTTCTATGCATACGTGGAAGCAAAATCTCACCAAAATCTCATGAGGGGTTGCGTGCGCATGAGATTTCGGCAAGATTTTATATATCAAAATCGCACGAGGGGGCATGTGCGCGCACGTGTGCCCAAAATGTGGAGATGCGCGCGCAGCACACCGGCATCGGTAAGTGAGCAACCCGCCCCTGCTCCAGGTGTGTAGTTTTTGCACATCTGAGTCGTACAACTGAGTTGTGCATTGAATAGAGAATCATGGATTGTAGCATTTTCTTGCCCACCTTTCCTTCTGAGGGTGAAAGCAGCTTCTACAGGGACATATGTGAACATGTATGTGAGAGAGCATGTGCTATCACTACGATTACAGTGGAGGAGAACTGATGAAAAAAAAAATCCCTTGCCTCATAACATAGATTCAAGAAAAGAATAGATACCATCATATTTAGAATTGAATAGTAGGCCCAGTTTCCTCCAAAGATTCCCATTAGGACACCTTACAGAGGTCATCAATATAAATATGTAAACAATATGATAAAAAGGATTGGGGATTCTTGTGGTTCCTGCCTGCAAGCAGATGGAAGAAGGTGTAAATTAAAAAAAAATACATATGGAGAGTGAGATCAAATGGAAGACAGAACTGCTGGTTTTTATCATTAGCTGGAATTTTGGTAGGATTCTGGAAGTCAGGAGTTTGATTAATGTAGATTATCTAGTCTGACAAAATTTCTATCAAAAGTTTCTGATTTGGGTGGGGGAATCTTTTTCAGCTTAGATTTGGATGGATGTTTTGCTTTACTTGTTTTTAATTGAAAACTTTTTTTTATCAAGAGAACTGTACTGTTGTGTAGGTTTCACAGATTAATTAGCAAGATGAGAACAACCAACCAAGCAGCCAAAGTGTTCATTTAAGTAAGACCTTCCAAGATGTTCCAAGATACTTTCTCAACACCTGGTACCTTTGGGCAACTGCCAGAATCCTAGTAGAGTCCACAACTGATGGAGTACTGAATCCAGAATAATTAGGCCTAGTTGCTGTTTTTATTTCACACAATACAGCAACACCAGAGGTGGGTTCCTGCCAGTTCGGACCGGTTCTATAGAACCAGTAGTGGGAATTCTCCCCCGCTCACCGAACCGGCAGCGATGGCCAGCTGGACACGCCCCCAAACTGGCTCTCTTGGTGGCGCCATCTTGTTTTTTGCTTCTGCGCATGTGCAGAAGCTGGGTTTTTAGCACTGCGCATGTATACGGTGTGCCCGCACGGCATACAACGCGCCTGCGCGGTGTGTCACGAAGTGAACCGGCAGTGAGGTAAACCAGAACCCACTCCTGAGCAACACTTTGTACACATGGAATGCGTAGCAGGAGAATCTGCTGGGAATATAGCCAGACTTGCCATTCACATCAGCTTTTGAAGAGCTGTACAACGTAAGTCCCTCTGTGAAATAGAAAATTAGGTAGGTAGGTAGATAGATATAGATGTAGATGTAGATGTAGATATAGATATAGATATAGATGATATAGATATAGATATAGATATAGATATAGATATAGATATAGATAGATATAGATATAGATATAGATATAGATATAGATATAGATATAGATATATAGATATAGATATAGATATAGATATAGATATAGATATATAGATATAGATATAGATATAAACTAGGGGAACTTTCCTGCTATGCTCTATCATCCCTGCCCTTGGGTTTAACAGCCCTTTCAGACATCTCTCTCTGTTTCCTGCCATTTCTGGACAGCTGAAGTGAACACATTCTGAAAATGTCTAAACTCCTTCTGGCTCATGCAGACGGTGAGAATGAATTTAGCTTTTTCAACTTCCCTTGCCCCTTTGCTTGCAGTTTCTAATGGATGGCTAAATGCAGAGATCTAGTATCTTATTAAAACCATCACCATCTCAGCAGTCCTGTGATTGGGTGGCTGGTGAAGCGGAGAAGATTCAAGGAAGACAGGCTTCCTCCTAATGGGGAATGAGGAGCCTGTCCTCCAGCTGCTAGCCAGAACAGAGGCAAGGGGAACTAGCAAAAGGAACAGCAACCTCAAAATTGGCTTAGTTTCCCATAGGCCCACTGAGGGTAGAAAGTACTTTACTGAGTTATGGGGAAGAGATCATGAATCATGATGTTGAACTTGTGGTGATCCTATGACTGTTGGCTGGCTTATGCAAATCAACAACCGAAGTAGACATTCCCCATCATGCAGAGGCTCTTTCCCTTCCCAGAGCTGTCTACATTTCCAAAGAACATTTTTCCTCCCAACTCGGCTTTTACCTCCCTTCCCTCACAAGCCAACTTTTTCTGGCCTTGAAATATGAGAAGAGATAAGGGACATTATGAGCCAATCCACTTTCCCTCCAGCTGATCAACAGAAACATTAAAACGAACAAAAAATTAAAGGCACACTAAGCTGCCATGATTTCCAGAATGATAAAAATCCCCTACATGTAGAAGAATATAAATTGCTCTACATGCCCCCAATATATTCAACCACTGCGCCCAGCCCATCTCCAACTGTCTTGACTCTTGTCCTGCTATTTGGAGTAAGATGGAATCTGGGAAGAGAGAGTGAGGCTGACTATGCGCACCTCTCCCTCACTTTAATCCAATTCACACGCAAGTCTTGACACCCTCCCCCCCCCAATTGATAGATGTCAAGGTCCTCTTCGAATACGATGGACGAACATCATCATCTTCAACATACATTCTATGTAAAAATATAGAATGTATATATAAAAAATTACTTATGTAAAAATATGAGGAGTAGTAGTAGTAGTATCAACTTCCTTTGAATTTTTTCTTTAAAAGGCTCTGCTAGGCATCTGGCTGAGGAATTCTGGGAGTTGAGGTCCACACCTTTTCAAGTTGGCAAGGTTGAGAAAAACTGTCACAGAAGGATAGCAACCTGGTTCTTTTCCCAATAGTTCTAATCATGGTATAATGTCCCTGTGTGTAGAATAATGCCTTCCTTGACCCCAGGGCTAAGGCAGGAGTTCTAGCAGGGGTGAAATCCAGCAGGTTCTGACAGAGGTGGGTTCCTGCCGGAGCTGCCCAGTACGCAGCTCCGGTAGGGAGCGGCGGATTTCGCAACCGCTCCGGAGCCCTCTCTGCCAGTCCACCCGGCGCGTCGCCATTTGTTTCGCTGATTTTCACTGATTTTTGTGCGATTTTGCTTCTGCGCATGCGCGGAAGCAAAATCCTGCCGAAATCTTGCGAGGGGATGCGCGCGCACTTGAGATTTTGGCGAGATTTTGCCTCCGTGCATGCGCATAAGCAAAATCACGCCGAAATCTCGTGTGCGCATCCGTTCCCTTGTGAGATTTTGGCGCAATTTTGCTTCCACGCATGTGCAGAAGCAAAATCGCACGAGGAGGCGTGCGTGCGTAGCGGAAATTTTGAGTAGTTCGGAGAACCGGCAAATACCACCTCTGGCTGGCCCCAGAGTGGGGTGGGAATGGAGATTTTGCAATATCCTTCCCCCAGGAGTGGGGAGGGAATGGGGATTTTGCAGTATCCTTCCCCTCTCACGCCCATCAAGCCACGCCCATCAAGCCACACCACGCCCACCAAGCCACGGCCACAGAACCGGTAGTAAATAAAATTGGATTTCACCACTGAGTTCTAGGCAAGCTGCTTATCAGTGTGTGAAACTGACTACAAATGTATTAAAGGCTTAGAGTTGGACTAACAGTTTTCCTTTCAAGCCCCAGCACTGGGGGGGGGGGGGAATCAAAAGGAAAGGAAGCAGTCTAGCTTTGCTCCAATTTCAGATGAATAGCATGGGGCTAGAAAAACACTGATTCAGCCCGTAAAAAGAAGTAAAGTCATGGGAATGGCCAAATCTGGAATATCTAAAAAAAACTTTGTCAACTTTAGCAACTCTAAGATGTATGGACCAACTCCCAGAATTCCACAGTGAGCATGCTGGCTAGGGAATTTGGGGAATTGAAATCCACACGTCTTAGAGTTGCTGAGGTTGAGAAACCCTGATCTACAATATCTGTGTACAAATGAAAGGGACCCATGGAAACACTATGGTGGCAAATCTTTTTATGAGGATTAGTCCAAATGCTATAAAATCAAAGGTGGGTTCCTGCCGCTTCGGACCGGTTCTATAGAACCGGTAGCGGGAATTTTCCCCCTCTCGCCGAACTGGCAGCGATAGCCGGCTGGACACGCCCCTGAACCGGCTCTCTCGGCGGCGCCATAGGCGGCGCCATCTTGGTTTTTTCTTCTGCGCATGTGCAGAAGCTGGGCTTTTAGCACTGCGCATGTGAGCCCGCAGCGCATCAGGAAGCAAACCGGCAGCGAGGTAAGCCAGAACCCACCCTTGTATAAAATGCTCTACGTTATAGCTCCTCTTTTCATCTTCTTCTTAGTTTTATTTCTAGCATCCTGGAACAATTACAATTTTGTTCTTCTAGGTTTCTCTTTAGGGATATGGAAGAGAAGACTGTCTGGAAGCAATGTTTTGTTTTCTAAACCGTCCTTGAAAAGTACCTCTCTCACTCATATTCCAGTTTGGGGGAGGGTGTACACTGTCTCTCCTTGAAAAAAGAGATACCCCTAATGTTTCCAACTAACTTTCTAAATACCAGATTATGTTAATTCCAAGAACATTAAAATCAACATCTGGAAATACCTGCCATGAGCAAGGCTGCAATGCAATCGTTCTTCCCTCTCATTGCAGCCTTCATGAGTGCAGTCAGGCCTCTGTCATCCTGCATCTCAATGTCTACTCCTGGATAGTAATTCAGAAGATAGTTCAAAATAGTAATGTATCCTTTGTGGCAACAGAGGGAGAAAGGGAACAGTGTTAGGAATGCACTGAACTCTCCAAAGAAAGATACTCATTACATTCTAAAGGCAGCATCGATCACAAAGAATCCACAGTTCTACTCTATATTCTTCATTTTTCCCCCACCCCCATTTTGTACAGATCCCCATCACTTTTGCTTTGCAGACAGTTTATAACTACCGTATTTTTCAGAGTACAAGATGCACCTAGATTTTAGAGGAGGAAAACAAGAAAAAAAGTATTCTGAACCAAATGATGTAGTAATATATTATTTAATAAAATACCAGTGTAGCAGAATACTTTTTACAATCATGTATACTATTTACAACCATGTACACTTTTTACAACCATGTATACTTTTTACAAACTTCACACTTGACAGCTTTAAGACTAGTGGACTTCAACTCCCAGAATTCCTCCTCCAGTCATGCTAGCTCAGGAATGGGAGTTGAAGTCCACAAGTCTTAAACTTGCCAAGTTTGAAGACCCTTGCGCCCCTAACCCCTAACCCAGAGGTCTTCAAACTTGACAGCTTTAAGACTAGTGGACTTCAACTCCCAGAATTCCTCCTCCAGTCATGCTAGATATGGTAATTAGAAGGCAAAAACGCCCCAATTTTTGCAAAAATTGGCCCATTTTTCGCTCATTATTTTTGCAAAAACAGGGCATGCAGAGGATCTCCTAAGGGGTGGGGGAAGGCAAAAACGCCCCATTTTTTTGCAAAAAAGGGCCCATTTTTTGCTCATTTTTTTGCAAAAAGAGGGCATGCAAAGGATCTGGGAAGCCTGCAGAGCACTCCTAGGGGGTGGGGGAAGGCAACCCCCCCCATTTTTTGCAAAAAAAGGTCCTGGATGCGGGGGTGGGGCTTCGGGAGGCTAAAAATCTTATCCGGTGTATAAGACGCACCGACATTTCCACCCTCTTTTGGGGGGCAAAAAGGTGTGTCTTATACTCCAAAAAATACGGTAGTTCCTTTCCTCTGTAGTTGTAACAAATGGATTCACTGTCCTTAATGTTAAATCCTAGGACCCCATACCACTTTAAAATATCACACATTGCCTATGTTGAAACTGAATGAAAATGGTAGGGAAGGCCCCAAATAAATATCTTCTTCTGCTCCTTTTTTTTTTGGTTGCCCCAATCAGAACCAGCTAACGCACAAACTGGAAACCCAACCCAACCCACATATTCCCAAGTGTACATTCAACACCCATCCCCCCCTCCTTCCTGGTAAATGCATCCTATGAGAGATGCAGGACATAAAGATCTAACAGTGGTGTTTTTTTCATTAAACATTGTTCTGGACAGATAATGATTTTAAACAAGGGAATGACAGAAAGGGAAAAGTCCTTTTTTTGGTGCGTAATTTAAAACTGTGTTCTTCAGCTCACTGTTTTTAAAATTCTGATCAAACATCCCGCCGATGTTTCAATCTATTATGTTCCTTGAAGTCTTGCCTGCTGTAATGTGGTGTATGAAAATGGTAACTTTTCCTACCTGCTTGGGCTGCCACCATAAGTGCTGTGTTTCCATCGTTATCCTGGTGGTTGACATCTATGTAGGGGCATTTACTGAGAAGAATGACAATATCTTTGAAACCCTGGAAACATGCTACCAGGAGGCCATTCTGGAGAGCAAGAGGGAAAATGTTAAGATTCCAACTTCCAGAGCACACAAGATTTTCCCCCATCCATCCTTTCAAGTTTTGAGATCTATGATCCCAATATCTTGATGGTTGCTGCATTATCGTGGCTAACCCCAATGCAATAAGATCATACTGGAGCTGCGGTGGCGCAGTGGTTAGAGTGCAGTATTGCAGGCTACTTCTGTTGACTGCCGGGCTGCGTGCAATTTGGCAGTTCGAATCTCACCAGGCTCAAAGTTGACTCAGCCTTCCATCCTTCCGAGGTCAGAAAACGAGGACCCAGATTGTTGGGGGCAATAGGCTGACTCTGTAAACCACTTAGAGAGGGCTGTAAAAGCACTGTGAAGCAGTATATAAGTCTAAGTGCTATTGCTATTGCTACTTCTGAGCTTGCTCGGTGGCCAACTGAATACCATGCAGGGACTGGATCAGAGGTGGGTTCCTCCTGGTTCTGACCAGTTTGCCTGAACCGGTAGCAACCCGCTGGTGATGTCACAATGATGTCATGGAACCGGTTCAGTCGGTGCTGGTCCGTGGGCACCTCCATATTTGTTTAAAAAAAATTGGATTTTTTTTTTAGAATTTTTTTGGGGGGAATTTTTTTCCGGTTTTTTTCTCTTCTGCAAATGTGCAGAAGCCGAGTTTCCAGCACTGTGCATGCAGTCACCATCTTGTTTTCAGCTTTTTTGGGGGGGGAATTTTTTTTTTTCAAATTTGGGGGGGGATTTTTTTCTGGGTTTTTTTTTCTTCTGCACATGCGCGGAAGCTGAGTTTCCGGCACTGTGCATGCGGTTGCTATCTTGTTTTCGGCTTTTGGGGGGGGGATTTTTGGGGATTTTTTGCCACTGCTCATGCGCGCGCCCACAAGGCGCAGCCACGCAGCACGGGAAGAAGCGAACCGGCAGCGAGGTAAGTTAGAACCCACCCTTGGACTGGATGCCATGTAGCAAAAATGCTTTTCCATCACCATCCCTGGTGACTCTGTTCATCCCGATCTATGACAATGGAGATAGGAGTCTCTGGTTAACCATGAGTAGAAAGTGGCAATCAATACATGGTGGTTATATTAACAGGGATTAGACATATATTTTCTCATGTATGGCACATTTTTTATATTGTAGCTAGTCTACTATATTTCCCCCCCCCCTTAGATCCTCCCAGAGTACATAAGACAATTGGCTGGATTGCAAAAACCATAAGCTGCTTAGGGGGAGCCTCTTAAACCCTGGAGGAGAGGGTGTTAGGGCTTCTCAGAGCGAATAATCAGAATGCAAAACACCTTTTATTATATGAGTATAAGCGAGTGATTATTTTGCAGGGGAGAATGAAGGGGCCTGAAGCAGTGGGATGGACCATTTTCCCTTGGTAGGAACTCCAGCTTCATCCTGCACTCCCCGCTTGGTATTTCTAAGATGTGTGCATGTGGAGGTGTTATTCTCCCACTCCAGGAAACATTGCAGGAGGAGAATGAGGGTGGAGCCATGGTGAAGAAACTGGGGTAGAGCAACATAACATGTTCAAGGGAGAATGATGGGTCTGGTCTGGTGGCCCTAAGCAAGCATCCTAATCTCCTAAGAGCCCAAATCAAGGGTTGCATTTCTTCCACTTCTGTATATAAAACCTAAAAATTGCAGCCACACAACCAGGGGTGCTATTCAGCAGGTTCTGACAGGTTCTGGAGAACCGGTAGCGGAAATTTTGAGTAGTTCGGAGAACCGGCAAATACCACCTCTGGCTGGCTGGGGAGGGAATGGAGATTTTGCAGTATCCTTCCCCTGCCATGCCCACCAAGCCACGCCCACCAAGCCACGCCCACAGAACCGGTAGTAAAAATTTTTTGAATTCCACCACTGCACCTAACCCAGAATTATGAAGAGAACTTATGTCTATCTAGCAGCACAGATGCGGCTGACAAGGAGTATTCACTTTAGTTCTTGGCTGAATTGGCAATGGTGGTGAGGAACACTATGAATAAGTTTCACTCTAGGACTAAAACCTGAAAGTAATGGCAACATAGGCCAATGATCTGCCCCAGATGACTTTACTATTCATTCAGCTAGATAAAAGGGTGTGTCTTTGTGCCATTCAGTCCTGGCACAAACATCATATTATCAAAATTTGTTGATAATTGCTTCATGAATTCATGAGAGTCCCCTGGGAGTTGGCGGCAACCAAATAGAAATAAATAAATAAATAAATAAATGAAGCAGTCATATTGAGGTAAATTGAATCTGTGGAATGACTAGATTCATTGTTTTATTTTGAGAAATTACCAGCTACAATCCCTAGATCTCAGTGGTATAGTGCAATAAAACATTATCCATAAAAATATCTGATGGTAAAAATATGTGTCACACAAGTATAAAATCATAAAATCTAAACACCTCAGTACAGTCATCCATCCTAAGTATCATGGATCATTGTAGGTGCTTTAGGACAGCTCTGTTTTCAGTAGTTTCCAGAAGGCCAAATTATAAAGAGAGAAGCAACCTAGAACTAAGGAGAAATTTCCTGACCGTTAGAACAATTAATCAGTGGAACAGCTTGCCTCCAGAAGTTGTGAATGCTCCAACACTGGAAGTTTTTAAGAGACTGGACAACCATTTGTCTGAAATGGTATAGGGCTTCTTGCTTGGACTAGAACAGGGGTGTCAAACTGGCGGCCCGCGGGTCAGATGCGTCATGCGTAGGCCATGCCCACCCCAGTTCCGTGAAGGGGAAAAATGTTGTGATACGTCACATGATAGCAACATGACGTGGCGAGTTTGACACCTGTGGACTAGAAGATCTGCAAGGTCTCTTCCAACTCTTGTTATTCTGTTAGGAGTTAGTCCCAATTCAAAGGGGAAGTTGTCCCAAAGTCTAAGAAAATGTCCCATAGAAAAACAGAACATATAAGCCTTCTTGTAAATACCTTGTAGAGATGGGGGACTGCCAGCAGTTTCTCCTGGGATAAACAATTGTGTTCGAAAAAGGCCAGAAGATACTTCCAAGCCAAGGGATATTGACTTTATACATAACCACTAACACTTTGACTTGCATTTGGAAGCTAATCAGAATCCTGTACAGGAATTGGAGCAGTGGAGTAATATGTTCATGGCAGTGAGTGCTAACCACAAATAGACCAATGATTCTGGAGCAATAGAAGCTTGCAGGTGGTCTTCAAGTAATTGACTATGACTACCTGTTAAGATCAGTAAAGCTAGGGATAGAAGACCTACAAAGCTGAACATTGTTCTAGCTATAGCCCAGTTGAACTATATCACCATAGGACCATTTCATCTCCAGTTCACACCTGCTGTGTCAGGTCAGGAAGGAGGTCTAATTACCTTTCCGTTGATATCCAACTCCATGGCTTCTTCCCGAGTCACCCCACTGTCAAGTTTATCCTGCAGTAGCTTTGCATTATTCCTGACACAGCACCAGTGCAATGTGACCGCTTGGTGGTCGTTGCTGTCAGATGGAGCATCTTCATAGTCTGGGAAGACGGAGTCATCGGAGAAGAGGCTGGAAGTATCTGAATCTTTCTCCTGCCTTTCATCCTCTTCATCCTCAAAGTCTAGTTCTTGACTGGATTTGCTTAGGGTGGGTGATGTGTTTGGGTCTCTTCCATTGTCGTCATTATTCATCCAGCCTGCTCACAGAAAGTAGCTTTTGATGTGGTTTCGGTGGCCCATATTCTTCTCCCTGGAAAGGACTATTTCTGTTCTTGTCTTCTTTCTCAATCACATGCGGGGGATCTGCAGTGCAAAGGAGAAGACCTATGTGTTATGGGTTTGAGAGAATTATACTAATATTTCCTGTTCTGAAGGGATGGGTATATTGCATTGGTCATTTGCTCAATATTCTCTATAATAAATTATATTCCCAAAGTAAAATAAATAGATGTTCTGCTCTGAATAGAAACTGGAAACAATTGTAGCTCTCTATTTAGCAGTTGCTAAGATGAAAATACAGGTACATTTAGTCCTTGACTTACAGCCATTCATTTAGCAACCGTTTGAAGTTACAACAGCGGTGAAAAAGGGGACTTGCAACCTGTCCTCACACTTACAACCGTCACACTATCCCTATGGGTCATGCGATCAATATTCAGGCACTTGGCAACCAGCATATATTGATGATAACTGAAGTGTCCTGGGCTCATGTGGTCTCCATTTGTGATCTTCCCAGGTGACTGCCAACAAGCATAGTCAATGGGGGGGGGGAAGCCTGATTCACTTAACAATCATGTGATTCACTTAACAACCAGGGTGATCCTTTTAATAACCATAACAAAAAAGAGGTAAAATCGGGCATGACCCAATAACTGCTTCGCTTAGCCATGGAAGTTCTGATACCAATTGTGATTGTAAGTTGAGGGCGCTACATTTAGCAACTGCAGTTGGGACCGGCAATTTGGCTGTTAAGCAAAGTCATCACTAGAGGAAACCGTGACCCGGTTTATGATCTTACTTCAGCTTTCCTTTCCTTTAGATCAGAAATGTGAGGACTGGTTGCAAAGTTACTTTTTCATCACCTAACTGCGAATTTCTTTCCTATCCTGCTCTACGGAGTAGAGAGTTGGTCTCTGATTGAAAGCCACTTGAAGAGACTAGAAGCATTTGAAATGTGGATTTACAGGCGGCTGTTACGTATAACCTGGGTTGACAAAATAAAAAATGAGGAGGTGATAAGCCGCCTGGGAAAGCCAAGGGAAATCATCAAAACCATTAAAAAGTGAAAGTTAGAATATTTCGGACATGTGATGTGACACCTGGAAAAATACGGCATACTTCACTTAATCCTCCAAGGAAAAATTGAAGGCAAATGAGATCCAGGCAGAAGAAGAACACCATGGCTTTAAAATCTAAGGGACTGGTTTGGACAAATCTCAGCAGCACTTTTTCATGTGGCTGTTCCTATACATATTTTACTTTTGTTTATGTTTATATCATACCTGTTATCTTGTACATATGTTGACAAAATAAATATAAATAAATAAAATAACATGATCACCAATGTCTGATGACGGATATGGCACAACAAGAAGAATTGCGAAGAGTTGCTGCGCGAGACAGTCACTAAACAAAAACTACCCGTACAGAGCAATGTTTCAAGATGTATGCAGTTGCGATGAGTATGGAATAGTAATGAGTGTGCATTCAACTCCTGATTAAAAATGAGCAAGTGAACAGGAAAGTTAACAGGAGTAGCTTAGGGGATTCAGCAGGGAGTAGAAAGGAAAATACCTTTTTCTCGAAGACCAGAGTTTGCATTTGGCTAATAGGAGTTTGAAACAAGAAAGAAAACCTTTCAACTGATAATGCTGTAAGAAAAAAAATGATGGTAAAGAGAAGGGGGTCTCTGGTTATGGCCGGCAGTCAGCCAAAATTCCACAAAACAGCCTATGAGCTTTTCCGCAAAACAGTCTTTATCTCCCGGCACATAAACAGCTGTAAATTCTTGTTAAGACTTGAAATGGTTTTTTTCTATTTTAGCTACAGTGATGATCAACTGTTCTGCCTGGACAACAATTAACTCAGTTCTAATTGTTGGACTTTCCTTTCCTTTCCTTTCCTTTCCTTTCCTTTCCTTTCCTTTCCTTTCCTTTCCTTTCCTTTCCTTTCCTCCCATCCAATTTGGGAAAGTAGGCACCCATTGTTTTCCCTTCTGGGGCATCTCTTCTGACTGCTAGTGAAAACAGTGAGAGGGAGGGACAGACCATGATTTTACAGTTCAAAACAAGACATTTGTCAAATTTTACTGAGCTGAAAGAAGTAAAGAAAAAAAAAACAGTCCATCTTTCATCATTCCTTTGCTGAACCTGAATATCTCTCTCTCTCTCTCTCTCTCTCTCTCTCTCTCTCTCTCTCTCTCTCTCTCTCTCTCTCTCTCCCTCCCTCTCCCTCTCTCTCTTTAAAAAAAAGGCATTTCACCACTCTGCTACTGAACTCACAGGAAAAGAACCTTCTATGTCAGACCGCCTGAAAGCCTAGAACAAAATGGTGCCCAGAGTGAAATTGGGGCGTCTCCCAAAGTACATAGCAACCACTCGGAACAGTTGTGTAAGATCAGAGCGCTTGTGTAATATCGAATGGGGAGGTGGCCTCCCATATTAAGGGCAGACTGAGGATGACATCATCCATTCTTACCCTGCACCACCATAAGTGGTGTGTCCTTGAGATGTTGGGCAAGCAGGAAGTGCAAATCAGTCCAAAGACCGGAGATCAGACAATGTCCAGGGCTTAGTCTGAACTAGCCCAAAGGTCTTACAGGGAAATGTTCTTTTTATTCTGCAGCGGCCTAGATTCGAATATGCGTAATCTGAGTTTGGGTTGTTTTCAACCTATGTTTCCTTAAACGACCACCTCACAGTAGGTTTGTAACAGAAACAACCCACTGAATTTTAGGCCTGAAAAGGACAGAGCAAGCAAGGACTTTCTCCCCCCCCCCCAGACTCCTCCAATATTTTCATACATACTTAGCTACACATCAAAGATTTAGGAAAATGTTCATATTGTACCCCGATATTTTAAAAACCATTTCATACTTCAAGATCACTGTCTATAGAGAATCTCTTTTAAATACATAGCTTAGCATTGACCCAATTTCAAACACTAACTACATGCAGTAAGTACAACTCTATAATTTTTTTATTACAGTTTGTGTCAACGATCCTTCACTGCATTGCTTGTATTGTGTAAAATTGTGTAAAATTGTAAAACTGTGCGGGTTCTTTTCAATCAATATCAACATGAACTTAACCATAAAATGTATTGGCCCTGAGATTTCTAGGTTTTTCCTTATCCTAAACTCTCCCAGGCTGAATGTGAAGACATACTGTATACTACCTTTCTGTAAAGATTCTCAGTCATCCAGGTCATGGTTGTCCCAAAGGTGCTTTTTCAGGAGGCAACTGAATGTCATCATCCTACCTGTCAATGATTACTTCAGCTTCAACAGTAACAATACACGAGCACACAATAGATCCAAACTTAATGTAAACCGCTCCAAACTCGATTGCAGAAAATACGACTTCAGCAACAGAGTGATCAATGCCTGGAATACACTACCTGACTTTGTGTTTCTTCCCCCAACCCCCCAAAATTTAACCTTAGACTCTCAACCTCACCCCATTCCTAAGAGGTCTGTAAGGGGCGTGCATAAGTGCACCACTGTGCCTACCGTCCCTGTCTTACTGTCCTATTGTCCAAATTTACCTGCAATGTTTGCTAATGTTTATGTTTATACCAATACCTGCTATCTTGTACATGTCTGACAAATAAATAAATAAAAAGATAAACTGGACTTTCTTGTTTTTTCTTTGAAGACATTTCACTTCTCATATATAAATCCTTTCATTCCCCACCATCCAGTCAGAGCTGAAGAAGTTTCTTGGATGAGAAGCTAAACGTCTTCAAAGAAAAAAAATACCAAGAAAGTCCAGTTGCCTCCTGAAAAAGCACCTTTGGGACAACCATGACCTGGATGGCTGAGAATCTTTTCAGACCTTTAGTTATAGAATTTGGGATGAACACCCTTTGAATGGGGTGGGAGTAGGAATGGATTTCCACGAAAAATTGCCGACTACAGGAAGCAGGAGCACTACTCAGGTGACCCTGAGGACACAGATAAACCTTCAAGTGCTTCAAGGACCCTCTAAAAGGATGCAAATGACCAGCTGTGTGCAAGGAATATAAATCCTTCCATTCCCCACTATCCTGTCAGAGCTGAAGAAACTTCTTGGATGAGAAGCGAAACATCTTCAAAGGAAAAACAAGAAAATCCAGTTGCCTCCTGAAAAAGCACCTTTGGGACATTCACTACCTTCCTACAAGGCAAGATAAATGTCTGTTTCTTCCACCAATATTTGCAATTGGACATTGGTTATCATCGATAGCATATATACCTTAGTTTTCATTGAACTAGCAGGAACTGGCTATTTGGGTCCTGCAAAATTATCTCCTTCCTAAGATTTCCAGACATCTTTGTTCTCCTTATCACCAATCCAATGTAACAATGTTTCAGAAGAAAGTCCTTCTCAACTTAATGGTAAAATAATCCAGAGATATAGATGCACGATTATGGTATTGGCCTAGATGAAAATTGAATAGATAAGCTTTGGGGCTGTTTCCCTTTCTTGACTACCTTGGACCGTTCAATTAACTTTTGGCAAAGATTTCAGAAGTTCTACCGTGTTTTCCCCAAAATAAGACCGGGTCTTATTTTCTTTTGACCTCCGAAATAAGCGCTTGGCCTTATTTTGGGGGAGGTCTTATTTTTGGGGAAACACAGTAGTAATCAAATCCTATTTCACATGTGGTTTGGCGGTATAAAATATATTCCTGATATATTCCTTGGCGCTGAATATGCTATTCACCCAGATTTACTAGAAGGATTAAAATATAGGAAACGTTAGCTTCTCACCCTCTGTTCCACCTCTCTTAATATTTTACAATGAGAATAAAGACTAATAGTGTTCACTGATTTTTATCGGGCAGATGCTCATAAGAAGAATTATATTTACAACATGGTAAACCAGTTACGTGGCAGTAATTGAATTCATTTTACTTCTAAGTGGGCATATACAGGGTTGCATTTAGTATATCAGCTATACAACAGACCTGCCCATTGGTTGTTTTCTTTTCAATCTTTCCACAACAGTTTATTAGACCCATGTCCGGACAACAAGCCACCCCCATCCACCCCAAATGACCACTAGAGATGGTAATAAAGATCTAGAGGTTGTTGAGATTTTAATAATTTCTTGTCATCACATAATCATGTGGATTTGTATATCCCAAACACGGTAGGCCTGGGTTAGTATCATTCCGTAAGAAATATTTAACGTCGAAGTTCATAAGCCAAATGTCCTATTTAGCAGATTCCCAGAGATAACTTTTTTTAAAAATCATAAAACTATTTTCAAGAACCAAAGCCACATGGACCTGGTTAAATGGTTTATGAATGAGCTTCCTCTTGAAAACAATTCTTCCATTAAATCTATTTCTGAAATATCACTTTGTTTCCTGTAGCCGTGTATGCATTTCTTTTTAATATTTCTCTGTCGCAAATGAAGCCATTTTGGTGGAATGTATTAGATCCCTGAAAATGCCCAGTATATGTCTCGGTTGCAACTTCCTGCTTTGAAGACCTATTTAATAAGAAAGTCCTGACTATCCAGGAATGGACCTTTCTAATTCATCATAAAATAGTTGCAGAATAAACCATACACATTCAACAACTTTTAATGACCTGCAAAATGGGAGTTAGAACGCATCCGGTTTCAATCCAAAAATAGCAGAAAAACCTTAAAAATCATATGAACTAGGCAAACACTATAAACTGTACACATACACATATGTACATGCACGCACACACACGTTTACAGCCTTATCTTATTGTGTAATTGAAACATAATAGCCTGCTAAGCAGCGCCTTCCTTTTATAGTTAAATCTATTTCCTTTCTGTTGTGAGAACAATACAATAGACATATCAGATCAAAATTGTAAAAGTCCAAATGACCCCTAGATGGCAGCATAGAGTTACAGAAAACACTTAGCACTCTGCTTCCATCTACTGGTCATTCCTATTCTTGCATCTGAAAAAGAGTATATAGTCCCAAACCACATTCTAATCATGATGACGAGGGGAATGTATTTATCTGTTAACAATTATTTATAAGTTGCCTCCACTAATAACATAAGAAAAGTCACATCATCATAAAAACAATAAGACAAAGTACTCCCCCTCCAGCAAATAGACAATTTATAACATGTGATATTATCAAACATCACAGAAACATACCCTATCCTGGGTAGAAAATACAACATAAAAAAACAGACATTATTTTTTAACTTACTTGGCATCTTATGTATTAAATAGGAACCCTCATAATGGCCTTATTTATATGGAAATGAAAATATATACCTGAGGATGATATGGCTGCTCCATTGTTTGGTAATTCAAAGTGAGGATTGGAGAACTAGTGAGATCAAAGGTTGCCAAAACGTCCAAACTCGTCTCATTAACTGAAGGTGATATCTGATGAAAATACCTTGACTCAGCCTTTTTTTTTTTTTTTGGAGATCAAGTATCTTAGCCTGTCTTAGAAGATGTCCTTTAGGGCTCCCATTACTTCACTTAACCAGGACTTTTCCAGAAACACTCCATTAGTGGCTGTTGTGCTGCCTCCTCTGACTTCCATGACAGCATGACATGGCATACCTCTAGAGGCTAGGACACGTGGAAATTTTCTGACAGTGTTTCTGGTCACTTCACAGGATGAAAGCTTTCGGCCTTGGGGATTTAACCTCCCAAGCTGTGACAGCTTGCACGTTGCCCTAGGCTTAGCTATGGAAGACGTCTTAATTTGTGGCGTTGCTTAAAATGGCCCTGAGCAGGATTTGAAGTATTTAACTCCAAAGTTAATTTTAGCCTCCAATCTTCGTGGGCTCATTCCTTGCTGTGACCAGCACTACAAAGTTGTTCTGTCTTGGAGAAGAGAAGTCACTGGATGAAGGAACAAAATGGCTTATATTCTACTAGCCATTAAATATAACGTCTCCTTTGCCCATGCAAATCAATGCTAAGAAACAATCCCATCTGCTTAAATTGTCACAGGTAGGCCAACACTAGCTAAAATGCCTATTCCTAAGTAGTTAGAGCAGTCACTCCTAAAGACAAATCACAAATTCCACTAAAGTCTGCATTTGTAGCCATACTGTTGTTTTATCCATGCCCCTATATATAAATGAACCTGTATAGGCAGTTAGATTTGTTCTACCAGTTTTTATTTTTAGAAAGGATATATTGTTTTTTTAATAGGATTTACTTCCAATTTCAGTAGGATTTTCTCCACTGGACATTGGACTGGCTCAGGTATCTATTCTAAGGTAACTAGCGGAGCTTCAGGATTTCAGTCTTGCAAACAAACAAACAAACATATGTCTTGCTGA
This sequence comes from Diadophis punctatus similis, assembly GCA_023053685.1. Classification (NCBI taxonomy): domain Eukaryota; kingdom Metazoa; phylum Chordata; class Lepidosauria; order Squamata; family Dipsadidae; genus Diadophis; species Diadophis punctatus. The sequence goes on from JALIGW010000025.1 coordinate 6,739,494, forward strand.
TCTTTGGAATGTGAAGATAACAATAACAACGGGGAAGATTGTCCCCAAGCTGCCTCTTTTCCCTTGTAGATCTCAGCCAGTTCAGTTATTGAGTTGCTATAGAAGATAACAGAATAACAGAGTTAGAAAGGACTTTGGAGGACGTCTAGTCCAACCCTCTACTCAAGCAGGAAACGCCATAACATTCTGGACAAATGGTTGTCCAATCTCTTCTTAAAACCCCCCAGTGTTAGAGTACCCACAAGTTCTGAAGGCAACCCATTCCACTGGCTGATTATTCTGTCAGGAAATTTCTTCTTAGTTCTAGGTTGCTTCTCTCCTTGATTAGTTTCCACCCATTGCTTCTTGTCCTGCCCTCTGGTGCTTTGGAGAATAGCTTGACTCCCTCTTCTTTGTGGCAGCCCCTGAGATATTGGAACACTGCTATCATATCACAGATGAAATGTGTGAGACCTTGAATGATAGAGTGGGGAAAAAAACAAAGAATGAATCTGACTGATCATGGCTGTGTATCCATGTTCAGAAGTGTATGGTAGACATAACAGTGGCAGAGTGCTCTCACATCTCCACCCTTATTGCTCTTACAGAATCACATCCATCACCTCTGTTCAGGGTAGCTTACTTCCTCTTCTGGAAAAGTGGAAATGAAGCTCCTCCTGCAGGCTGCTATGACATGCTTGGAGACAAAATCACTTGCATTTGCTCTGAATTTGTCTCTACTTGGAGATTTCCACTAGTTCGGACCAGGGTACTCTTTTGAAATATTCTGTGGGATCTTTTAAGTTTGGCAAAACTGAGATTGTGAATAAAGCCCTCTGCAGTATCAGCTTCACCAATTGTGCATTTGATATAGCCAAGCCGGGCATGTGTGACTAAGACTTGAGGTGGTCAATGCTTCTTGAGGGCTGGTGTCCATTCTCCTAAATACTTTTGTGGTATGCCTCTTCCTGAAGAAGCCTTCTCTCAGTATGGCTCCTTAGACAACTATTGGCCAATCTTCAGTCTTTCTTTTTCATGGGTTGGATTCCAGCTGCAGAGGATCACAGTGGGAATAGATTTTCTGGATCTGCTGCAGTCAGGATTCAGGTGTGGGCGTGGGATGAAAACAAAAAAAAAACCAACATTGTCTGAAGACTGTTGGATGATTTTTGACAGGACCTGGATGGATGATTGCTCCTAGCCCTATTAGAAATCTCATTGAAATTTGAAATCATTGACCAGGTATCCTACTGAACACCTGCAAAAGATTTGGGCTTTGAGGTACTATATTACCACTAAGTGGGTGGTTCCAGGTGGGGTGTGTGAAGCAAGAAATGTTACACCCATGGTTCCTTCAGTATAGGATTGATGAGTTTTGCTTTTGTCTCTCTATGCTATGTAACATCTATGTGATGCTCCTGATGAAAGTTATCTGTGAGCATCAATTCACTAATGATACCCAACTGTACTTTGCTAGAATGCTAGAAAAGTCCTGGCTTGCTGCCTCAAGTCTGTAAAGGCCTGGATGGGTTGAAACAAGCTCAGATTAAATCCTTGCAAGACAAAATTGCTGTTTGTTGCCGATCTGCTTAATTTGACTTGAATCTAATTCCAACTTTGGCTTTGAATAGGATCATCCTCCCACTGCAGGAGCAGGTCCACAATTTGGGGTCCTCCTGGATTTGAGGGGTCCTGATAGAGCAATAAGTAGAAGACCTGGCTAGTTTGCCCAACTGGTTAATGTGCAAAGGGTGAGGGACCAAGATTATCTCCCCGATATAATGGATCTTAACAACTGCAGGTGACTTGCTTAGCAACGATGGTGGATATGAGGTTGTAAGCCCATCACAATCATGTGATGCTAAGTCACAATGGAGTTGCTGGTTCCCGCTGTGGTTGTTAAGTGAGGCTTATCTGCACTCTGGAGAGATCGTGAAAAAAATGTTTGGAGCTGGCTTTATATTTTTCCATCTGCCTTGTTGGAAGGCTGGTTTAATAAAATTCTTTCAAGGAACCCATGTGTTTCCATGTGAGACAGATTGCCATCACCTTATTTTATTGCAAGTGTTAATGGGAACATGAAGGGTAAACTTATTTCACCTTTTTAAACCAAAGTTTCCCAGATGTCTGGTTATAATTTCAATATGTCCTTCTTAGTTCCAGATGGGCCTCCCACCATTTACACACAATATACCCAAATACTGTACAACAGCATGTGAATCCCAACACAGGTTTACCAGCCTTTGTAGTTTCTGTTGCAATTTAGCAAATCTGTGATAGCAGGATAATTATACTGCCCTCGCTTTTTGCCTATATCCTATTGAAGGAAGAGAGGCAGACAAAGATAGAAAGAATGAATTGGTACTTGGTAATAACAATGGAGTAGGTGAAAAAAAAAGGGGGGGGGTTAAACATTGTAACTTGTTAAGTCTGCAGGCAAATAAATCCTAAGAGATTCACTGTAAAGCTGTTCAAAGAGAGCTTGATGTTTCTTTTGCCTTCATGTTTTCCTTCAGTTACATAATCTGTGACTGGAGCAAAACACTTCCTCAACCAATATTATCAGTGGTGGGTTCCTACCGGTGCAGTCCACTCTATAGCACCGGTAGCGGCCCGCTGGTGATGTCACAGTACCGGTGCGGTTGGTTGCCGGTGCCTGGGCGTTTCCATTTTTTAAAAAAATGTAAATTTTTTTAAAATTTTCTTCTGCGCATGCCCAGAAGCTGAGCTTCCGGCACTGCGCATGCGCTGCCTTCCTACCCCACAGTGAGTCCAAGCAGGGGAGGATGGCTGAGGGAGCGCGTGTGTTGTGACCCAGCACCGCAACCCCCCCAGAAACACACACACACAGTCGTTGGGAGGCAAACAAAAAGGTTCCTTTTACTAATAAAGTTTCTTAGTAAAACTCAGAGGGTTTAGAAGTCCAAAACAACACAAACGGAAAGTCTTCAGGAATAAGGTTCTTTGGGTTACGTGAGGGTTAAATAGCACACAGACAAAAGTTCAAAGCAAGACTCATTAATTCTTATCTGAACAACTTGGCTGGCTTCCCGGAATAAAGCTGGCAGAAGCTGGTGATAAGATTCCCAAACAGACGTAGAAACGAAACTCTGGATATGCTGCGGTCAGTGAATTGTTGTTCTCAGCAATGAGCACTAATTACCATGGCCTAATATAGCCACTGAAGGGCGTGGCCCAATTAGCCCTCACTGCTTCCTCCTATTGGACCGACGCTTACTCAGCCAGTCCTGTCTTCTGGCTGCTCTGCGTGCTCTGGCATTCAGCATGAGTTCTTCATCTCCTGATGAAGAACTCTGCTGCGCAGGTGCAGAAGGTCCTGGGAGATCGTCCTGCTCTGGCACCGAGTCCTCATCACCAGCCGTCTCTGGTGCCAGGCACATAGGCTGGTACTGCTGCACCATGAGCGGCTCCGCGTCCTCCGGATCCTCCAGACTCGGCGCCGGACGCGGCCAAGGCACAACAGCGTGAGACGCTGAAAGAACGGGCGGCAGGAGCTATCTCCATTCCCTCCCTTCAGCAGTCCGAGAAGCCACGAACGCACAGTGATAATCCTAGGCAGTTTTGCACGTTCGAGGCTTCTCGAGCTGCTGAGGGGAGGGGGAATGGGCGGCAGGACCTATCTCAGTTCCCCTCCCTTCAGCAGTCTGAGAAGCCACGAATGCGCGGTGATGATCCCAGGCATTTTCACACGTTTGAGGCTTCTCGAGTTGTTGAGGGGAGGGGGAACGGGCGGCAGAAGCCTAGGATCATTGAATGGGGAGAAGCATTCAGGCCAGATGGAGCCTCCTAGAAGAACCGCTGCCGCGGTCTAGCTGCTCCTGCTGTGGGGGGCTGTGTTGCAGGTGGGCAATCCCACCCCCCGCTTCTCCGGCCGCTGCCAAGCTCCTGAGGCCCACGCCCACGGTCACATGGCTGGCAAGCCACACCCACAAAATAAGCCACGCCCAGAGAGTGGTAGTAAAAAAATTAGGAACCCGCCCCTGAATATTATATACCAGTGATGGCGAACCTTTTTTCCCTCGGGTGCCAAAAGTGCATGCGCACGTGTTATCACGCATGCGCGAGTGACCACACCCATAACTCAATGCCTGGGGAGGGTGAAAACGGCCTCCCCGCTCCCCTGAAGGCCCTCTGGAGGCCGGAAATGGCCCATTTCCCAACTTCTGGTGGGCCTGGTAGGCCCATTTTTCATCCTCCCCAGGCTCCAGAGGCTTCCCTGGAGCCTGGGGAGGGCAAAAACACCCTTCCCAGTCCCCCCGGAGGCCCTCCGGAAGCCGAAAACGCCCTCCCAGAGCCTCCGTGCAAGCCAAAAATCAGCTGGCCGGCGCGCACATGCGCGCTGGAGCTGAGCTAGGCAATGGCTCGTGTGCCAGCAGATATGGCTCCGCGTGCCACCTGTGGCACCCGTGCCATAGGTTCGCCATCACTGTTATATACCCTTGTTAGGAAAGCAACATGTTGTTAATGGTCCTCCCTTGCCAAGCTAGTCTCTGTGGAGGAATTCTAGAGGAAGAGTGAGGTCTGCCATCCATGTGCTGATAGCTACCGTCATTTTCTTTTCCGAAAGAGTGGCTTTGGAGCAACCTATGGCTTCTGAGGACTACCTCAGGGAGCCGTGCTTCATAATCTCTTTCTTATAGGCTCAAAGATCCTGAGAGGTTGAGTAGATCCTGAAATCTTTGTAGAGCAAAGGTTAGACATGGCAATTTCTCCTTTTCCCTCTCTCTGAGTGCGCATATACAGTTCCTCAATATAACTGTAATATCTATGAACCGCCAACATTTATCTTTAGACCAGGCAAATCTGGTGAAGGAGGACTTCTGATTGGGGGTTACAGTCATGCCTTAATCTAGGATATGGTATTCACTTCTTCACCATATCCTGCTCATTCCTTCTCGCTCCCTCCACTCTCATGAACTGAGGCAGGCAGAATTTTGTGTCCACTGTGAGTCCGATCTCCATTGAATTGCTTTGGGTTTCTTGAATGCTTGTGTGCATGTCGTATGTCTGTGTGCCTGCTTGCGTACATATTTCTGAAGTCCTTATGGTCTCTGGGCTAACTTGGTCCTCCTTCTTGAGTATGGCTGGGGCTGTTTTATTAGAGATCCTGTAATGTAATGATATTGTTATTAATATGTAAGAGGGCGTTTCATATGTTTCAAAATGCTTGATGACTATTACACTGTCATTGCTAGATATACTCAGGGTCTAGAAGCTCATGTTAACATTTATGTGTGGAAAACCACAAAGAAAGACAAATAAATACATGCAAAATTGCCATAAGGGTCACGTTTTTCTAGTTCTGATTCATTCTTTGCTCACAGCTCCCTCTTCTGGTTCCTTCCATATCAGTAATCCCCCTTCATAAATATGCAAACTTTTCTGTAAGTTTTCCTACTGTGACATAGAATAGCGTTTCTTAATCGTGGAATGGTGGGGCTGTGATCCAATTGAGCATCAGATTAGGATTCATTGCCATACTGTGAGACTAAACAAGCATATGTAATAAGATTAGTGGTTACCGATTGCAAGGTTAATAATAATAATAGTGTGAAAAAATCTGCATGCATGCATGCATGCACGCACGCACGTGCACACACACACACACACACACACACAAACAGACACACACACACCAGTGGTGGATTCCTGCTGGAGCTGTCCAGTGCGTAGCTCCGGTAGGGAGCGGCCGATTGCGCAATTTGCGCGCGACCGCTCCAGAGCCCTCTCCGCCAGTCCGTCATGCGCGTCGCCATCTTTTTCGGAGAATTTTTGGGCGATTTTGCTTCTGCGCATGCGTGGAAGCAAAATCTCGCCAAAATCTCACGAGGGGACGCGGGCGAGAGATTTTGGCGAGATTTTGCTTCTGCGCATGCGCGGAAGCAAAATTGCACCAAAATCTCACTTGTGTGTGTGTCCCCTCACGAGATTTCAGTGAGATTTTGCTTCCGCGCATGCGCAGAAGCAAAATCTCGTGAGGGGGCGTGCGCACGTAGCGAGAGTGCGCCCCCCGAAACATGGAGATGCGCGCGCAGCGCACCGGCATAGGTAAGTGAGCAACCCGCCCCTGACACACATGCCACATTATGTTCTTACAGCTCAAGCAATTTTATCCACTGTGTAGAAAAGAAATAAGAGATAGTAAGCCAAAGAAATGAAAAGCATGAGATAAGAAAATGAAACAAAAACTTAACTAAAACTGGTGTGTTATTATTGTTTTGAGCCTTCAACTTAGTCTTGGCTCTTGGCGACTGCCTGGAATAGCTCTTGCAGTTTCCTTGGCAAGGTTTTTCAGAAGTGGTTTGCCCTTGCTTGCTTCCTAGGCCTAAAAGAGAAGGACTGAGCCAAGGTCACTCAAGTGACTTTGTGTCTAAGGTGGGGCTTGAATCCATGATCCCCCAGTTTCTAGCCCAGTGCCTTTAATCACAACACCAAGCTGGCTCTGAAAAAAAAAGAATTTATACCAGACCAGTTCATACTTTTTGTCCTTGAAAACATGCATACATATACCACATATATATCCCCTTTCTTAAGATTGACTTCTGTTCTCCTCTCCTTTTTCAGGTTCTCATCAACACAATCTGATTGTTACCTTCTCTGTCTTTCTCTATTCTCATAGCAATAGCACTTAGACTTATATACCGCTTCACAGTGCTTTACAGCCCTCTAAATAGTTTACAGAGTCAGCCTATTGCCCCCAACAATCTGGGTCCTCATGTTAACGACCTTGGAAGGATGGAAGGCTGAGTCAACCTTGAACTGGTCAGGATCGAACTCCTAGCAGTCGGCAGAATTAGCCTGCATTCTAACCACTGTGCCACCACGGCTCATTCTTCCTTCCTACCTTTGTCTTGTCCTTTGTTCCTCATTCATTCTCCTCCTATGAGCAAACCATCTCAATATACCTTTTTCCCCCCATAGGGGCCATCCTTTTACACCAGTCTACATTGCATTCAACACCCATTCACTATTGAGTTTATATCTTCTTGTTTTAACACACAGCTTTCTTAAGTAACCATTCTTACAGCATTCCTCTTGCTTTTAATTATTTATAAAACTTTTATGTCAGCATTTTGTCAGCATTTCCTGATTCTCTTACACACATTCTTTTTTCTCATCTACACAATCCTCTTTTTTTCATACTCCCGGTTAGCACATCCCCATTCACTTTTATGGCTCTTTGTAGGATACTTTTTACTCTATGCCAAACAGCTTCTGCATTCTTTTTTTCCTTATATCCGTTTCCTATTCATTCTGTTGGAAAACTATCTTCTAAAACTTTTTCATACATCTTCTTGTCCTGCACTGTTGTTCTTTCATTCTTGTTTTCTTCATTTCTTTCTTTTTCTTCCCCAGATGCAAGTCTTGGCACTATTTGGGGAAAAAACCCCTGCCCCATTCAGAACTATCATAGTCACCCTGATATCCTTGACTAAATCTTTCGATCTTTCATCATAAAGAATGAATTGAATCATGGTCATAGATGTATATTTGGCACTTTATCATGTATATAATTTAAACCATGAATTTCAACTAAACTGATCTTTTTCTACTTTGCAGTTTTTTAAAAAAGCAAATGCTCACCAGTCCTCCTCCTTATTTATTCTGGAATCACCAAATAGCCCAGTAATTTTCTCTGTACCATCTCATGTCATTCCTACCTATCTATTCACGTCACCTAGTAGAATAATTATTTCCCCTGGATGCATTCATTGAGAACATTACAGGTAGACCTTGACTTACAACAGTTTGTTTTGTGACTGTTTGAAGTTACAACGGCACTGGAAAAAATGACTTGTGACCGTTTTTCACACTTATGTCCCTAGGGTCATGTGATTTACATTTGGATGCATGACAACTGGTTCATATCTTATGACAGTTGCAGTGTCCTGGGATCACGTGCAGTGGTGGGTTCCTACCAGTGCGGTCCACTCTATAGCACCGGTAGCGGCCCGCTGGTGACGTCACAGTACCGGTGCGGTTGGTTGCCGGTGCCTGGGCGTTGCC